>JAMBLF010000901.1:0-168456 GCA_030578115.1 Leucoptera coffeella
AGTTTTACACCTAGAACTTTAAAATAGTCCAAAATTCAGCTCAAAACTACCGTGTCTATACTTGATATTTCCCACCTCACATCACATATGTTAGAAGCGAACAAATGGTGGGAACATGACTGGAAAGCTAAATCGGGTGTGAACCACACAATTGAATTTCAGAGCTCAAACTACTCAAAAAGCATTCCACGCGGATTTCGGCTCAGATATTCATAGTTCGAGTGTGAGGGAAGAAAGATGCATTTTGTACTACGCGTTATACTCCGTTTATTATATCAAGAGACCTACATATACACACTACGTTTATAATTTGTGGAAGTTACGATAGAACAAATAGTTCTAAGGAATCTTTCATTAAACTTAACTTGTTTGTTGGTTTTATGCTGGTTTTATTTATTTATAACCTAAACATGTATAATACTAACAGTCTTACAAACGCGTTCACGACCTTTAACCCTTGCGGGGTAGTCAGAGGTTCAGGTGTCCATCTCCACAATGGCGAAGGTCGTTATTCTATGGCCACCTCGAACCCACGTGTTGACCAGATAGTCAGTACTCAATGTGACAGGTCATGTCGCCATTTTCTAGCACTAACTATTAGCTATTCGGGGAACAGGTAGGTTTCCTAGCGATGTTTTTCTCCACCGTACTACGGTAACAGTCTTATTCGTGTTATTACATATTATGCTGGTAAGGGACATTTTTCAGTGTACTAGTAGTTTGTAACGTAAAAAGAATGCTAACTAGCTGCCGTTCCTCCCTGTCACCAAGGATCCATATAATATGACAACCCCAATATTCCTGTTATTGAGTGACAAAGAAGATGTTTTCTTATCTCCAAGGTTCTGTCCACCCCGAAAGGCAAAAACGGAAACGAATGTATATGAGTGTACAAAGAAAAATACGTTACTTTAATAGTAAATTATATTGAAATAAGAATGCTGTGACTTACACATGAAATAAAAGATAGTTAATTGGGGAATCAAAAACCAAAAAGCATATCCAATGTTGTCTAAAGATATAATATATATATACACTTCTAAAACTGTGTATTCTACTACAAAATCATAGAATAAAAATATCGAAGACACGCATACCTAAAACTCCATTTAGAATATCAAAGTTACATACATACACATCACGCCTGATTCTCTATAGAGGGGTAGGCAGAGATCACGGATCTCCATTTGTCCCGATCCTGACAGACCACTTTCGCTTCATTGACATTCATACATCTTCTCATACACTCTCGGCGGTTAATAATAAATAATATATTATAATATTTTAATATCAAAGTTATCGATGTATATTTATTTATTCATCTATCACAGTTCTATAACAATAACCAATCATAATTGCTTATAAATTTTAGATGTAACAATCAAATATTTAATCAATAAACTAAAGGTAGTAAAACAATATAAACTTAAACTATTGTTTAAAGGGGGTTGTAGTTAAAATAGTAATTACGACTAATTAGTGTTGTACAGGGAAATACAAGAAGTTTCTCTCGAAACAAAGTTAGTAATTAACGGAAGAAAACTTTTAGTCACCTCACAATGTTGGCTTTACTACCTGTACATTCATACATTTAAGTTAACAACTCATTATGGAAATGTTTGTAGGTAACCATATTTGTTTTATGAATGACTTGGTGACAAATTTATAGAGTTCAGTGATTGGTGAAATAATAATATTAAATAATAATATTTGGACATTATTACTATTAAGTTCATTTAAGACTTGTGTTAAGGTTACTAGTCAACGTATATTTAAGAAATGTATACATATGATATATAGATAAATACATATATAGCATATATAATCAACGACCAGACTGGAAAGCAGTAGAAAAGCGTAGTTCTTAACTCTGCCTCCACCGGGAATCGAACCCGGGACCTCACGAATTAGCGTTCAGTGTCTAACCGATCGCGCCACGGAGGTCGTCTGAAGATGACGCCTATATAGCAAAATCATTCATGATATTCACATAAATGGGCACATGAATTTGATGGATGAAAGGAGGGTTACAAAAAGAATCTATTGAGATATCTATATATCTAAAGTGGAAGGTAAAGTTGTTTGGGGTAGGCCGCGTAGAACATATACAGAACGAATAGGAGACATTCTTCTCAAGATACGTAGTGTGGAGAACAGAAGAACATGTATGAGAAGGTTAATGGGTGTGAAAGAAGCAAGAGAGATTTGTCAGGATCGTTCTAGGTGGCGATCGATAGTCTTTGCCTATCCCGTTGGAAATGTAAAGAGGTGAATGTAGGTATGGTAAAATGTAGGTTATTAGTGGCCAAAGACCACTACTATGGTCAGGTTTTACGGTCATTAATGCATTTATATATATGCATAAATTAATTGACTAAATAAAGGTCCATAACTTGGAAGAATTGTTCAAAAAGTACAGTATTAATAGAAGTTGTTGACAAGTTAGTAGATAAAGTACACCTGACAACAGTTTTAAATCTCTGACTTGCTAAAAACACAGATAATTTTATAATTTATATTATGGTGTACTCATACTTTACGCTATTTACAAGAGTAACTTATTTTTAATAATTTCGCTTGTTTATCATACAGTTAGCTCTCGTATAGTATTCGTATATCTGTGCCGAAATATAGCAGCTTTACACATTCTTATTTTAACAAATACGTTTACTCTATAAGGCAAACGTGATGACATTATGCAAATTATATCTCACACGGATTACGAAAATACAATCTATTGAAAATTCATACCAGTAACATTACGCTTTATTCTTTTTTCAAGTTCAAGCCAGCATCAGAGGTCACCTAAAAGACGTTTCAATCAAATGAGGCCAAACAAAAGCCTATTAATTATGACCCGACCTTTTCAGGCTCGGCCATTGATATAACCAATTACGCGAAATAATCAATTCAATTTAGCGAATAAACCTATTAATTGATTCACAAGAAGGTTTCTATGAACGGATTGTAGCTGTGAAAACTCGAAATTTCAGGCTAAACTGTAAGGCAATTAGTATACGTTCACGTCCTTTATTACCTTTCGGTGTGGACAGAAACTCGTAAATATGTAAGTGTGGAACTCCCTTCCAGAGATTTTTCATTTCGCTTCATTGACACTCACACATCTTCTCATTCACACTCAATCTCAAAATCAAAATTTTCAATATAGCGTCTATCTGACTGTCATATGTGTTATACTAGTCTGTAAACGTAAACTGTAACGTAATTATAATGCTTACTATGTAACGTTCGTTGCGGAAAGTAGTAGGAGGCGACTATAGGACTATACTATTATGCAATGACTATTATACTAGCTGTCACTGTTCTATATTAATATCGTTATGATTCTAAAACGGACAGAGAAGTTTTTGCTGTATTTTATCCAATTCTGAAAAGACTGAAGGACGTAACTACATACTCATTAACGACCATACAAATTTAGGCGTAGTCAGTGGTTATGTGTGATCAACAATGATTTGTGGCTCTGTATAGGGCTAAAGTAGCGACAAATCTGTCTCAAATCATGTACTATACTCAATAATTTATTTATAGTTCACACTTATTAATATGTATGTTTATTAATCTCTTATTGTTAATTATGCCCTCTTGTTGGTTCTAACATAATACCAGCGTTGCGTTTGCCACCAAACGTAACATACCCAGCTGCGTTAGAACCTTTTTGCTGCGACATTAACATGCACAAGCTATACCTCCTAGTTTGTAAGTTTGATTTGTAAAATATTTGTATTGTGTATTTTTTTATTGCTGTAACTAAATGCTTTATTATTATTATTATTACTGACGACGGCAGGCTTTCATACTCTTGTACATATAAAGTCAACAAGACATTAAGCAATTAGAACAGAGGTGGCGTATACCCGCCTACATAAATCTCGAAAGACACGTTACTTGGCGTGGCGCCAGGGGGCAAGTTTTTAGCAACAGTTAATCTAACCTACACGGAAATGTTGGCAAGGACTCAACTGTAGCGTTTTTAGTTAGTTTTACTATCTGGCTACGGCATTGTTCGATATTTATTTCTAAATATATAATACTGATATTATTTTGGACACTTTTACATATAATAGTGATATTATTTTGGAGGTCGTTTAAAATAAATAGTAGGAAGAAAGAAGGATGTGAAAAGTCTATATGTATGAAAGTCCTTTTTTCATAATGATTACACACATTGTATCATAGACATTTCAATTACCTATAACCGACGAATGTAGGAGAGATGTGTGTGTCAAGATCGAGATAATTGTGGATCTGTAATGTTAACCTACCCTTCTGTTGAATATTCGATGTGGTGTTTAAGTATGTATGAATATATTTTGTATAAGAATGTAACTGGTCGCTGGGCCTGTCATGCATGCTTAAGTGTTTCCTAATATGATTAAAAGTTCAAACTTTTTGTTCAGACCATTTCTTTTGGTAGTTGGTGGACGGTGTCTCTGTGGATGTGATAAAATTAATGAGTGTGCGTGTAAGGAAGAAGAAAGACAGTTTTGATATGATTTACGTTGCAATTGGATAGATGGAATTTTCGATCGTAAAAGCTTCTCAAGAATCTGTCAATCAAATATTGTTGGTTCAACAAATTATGTAACGACCTCTGACACTCACGCATATATTTTAATCTGAACATATAAATCTCTATCATTTAGTCCCTATCACAACATAGTTAAAAGAAAAGCATTTATTCACCACCTAGACCAACCTATTCAATTAAAATATAAAAGCAGGTATACAATTTAACAGGAAATTGAAATCCTGTACGATTGCAAACAAACAGTTCCTAGGGATACTTCCATTTCCCGTCCTACGATTGCTGCTTAGTTATTTCTCCTGATTTTCAATAGATAACATCCGTTCCGTCCCATTCTCAGTCTGGGACTTGGGTTGAAGAAGTAGCTGTTATTCTTCGAAATAGTTTCGTTTTTGTCTAGTTAATATTCAACAATTTAAATCTTTTTTTTTAATAATAACTGTCCAGCGATTGACCCCTATCTCACCTGATTAAGTGACGATGAGGTCGATGATGTAGCCTATTCACTCTAGCCTAAATTAATAAATCGTAATTATTCATTGCATAAAGGTGTTATAATATTTTCAGTTATGATGAGATAGAAGAACAGTGATTTCACTTACTAGATAAATGCTATTGATTCTTAAATCTATCAAATAATTTGTGAGCATAAACAATTTTATATTACATTTAATTTTGAATGAAACATAGAAAATGATATAGTATGATACTGCCAAAATATTTGCACATTACTGTACAATAAATATTGGATATACAATATTAGAAAACTTAAAAATCAAACGACTTTATTACTACTTACTAAACAAGAATACAACAGCATGTATCAGTGTGAGTGAAGCAAGTGAGATTTGTCAGGATCGTTCCCGGTGACGATCGATAGTCTCTGCTTATCGCCATAAAGACGCAGAGTGATATTTAAATTTGTTTATTACTTACTAATACTTACTTAGACGACCTCCGTGGCGCAATCGTTTAGCCGCCGGAACGCTGATCGTGAGGTCCCGGGTTCGATTCCCGGTGGAGGTAGAGTTAAGAACTATCTTTTTCTACTGCTTTCCAGTGTGGTCGTTGATTATATATGCTATATATGTATTTATCTATGTATAATATGTATATATTTCTTTAATATAAGTTGACTAGTACCCTAACACAAGTCTTAAATGAACTTACTGATGCTTTACCCCATCTTCCCTAAAAGACTAAGCAAAACTAAAGCAAGAATGCCATGACAAGCACACTTCATAACAATTGTATGATTATGTTCCCAAGTCCAAGTCACATCCATTCGTTAACTTAATTGCAATTAGTCCGAGCTAAGCTGGAGCCAGGCTAAGCAAAATGATAATATATTCGTCTCACAACGTAATTGCCACAAGGAGCTTAGTCATGAGTAAAATTTAACTGTCCTATGCAATGTTTGCTTAGGATAGTCTTAACAAAGTAAGCTGGGACACATCGGGAGTGCATTGGGTAGGTTTTGCATAAATTTATATTTCTTACTTACTAGTTTGTCTTGAACGCTAACTGGCTGCTATTGCTGGCTGCTTGCAGGCATTTCAGAGGAGGTGACTACGGGACTAGAGGTATATGAATTCAACATACATACACATCGCGCCCGATACTTTGAAGAGGTATAAAATATACTAAAATTGTATAAATATCATGCTGTTACCCGAGTCATAGACTGTGGCACTAAGTCTGTCGATGCAAAACATCAGTTCAATACAAAATTCCTACAACAACGAACAACAGCA
The DNA here is from genome assembly GCA_030578115.1 of Leucoptera coffeella. Classification (NCBI taxonomy): domain Eukaryota; kingdom Metazoa; phylum Arthropoda; class Insecta; order Lepidoptera; family Lyonetiidae; genus Leucoptera; species Leucoptera coffeella. The sequence goes on from JAMBLF010000901.1 coordinate 6,304, forward strand.
TACGCTTTACGACTTCTGTATACACACTCCCTTTTTATTGTTGCGAGATAGTTCGAAGCTCGAGTGTCCTTCGTCGAAATTCCGAAAACATGTAAAGTATGAGCCGCTCAAAGCCTACGCTGTACTAGATAGACAGCGCCCAACGTGATAGGTAGTGAACCGTGACGCTGTATACAGGGCTCTGTCTTTTACTTTTCCAATGTTTTCCCTCACCGTTAGCGACTGTAAATTATGTACGTAAATGAAAAACACATTCAGTGGTCCTGAACCGGGATTTCCGGGATTCGAACCTACGACTTCTAATATGTCAGAGGTCTTCCCCACTAGGCTACAGTCACTTTTTTTAAGGAATATTATTTAACCGTGTCCCTGTTAACTAAGAAACTACAATTGTTCTTGTATTTAGCAATTTAGTATGTAAGAACAGTATCGAGGCACTAATAATACTGAATTGGACGTAGCTCAGTTATTTGGTTTGACTCTGTATCAGCGAGTACATGATTCAAATCGCGCTTATGCATGTAGCAATGGAAATTAATTGAAATCAATTTCTATGTACATTTTCGTATTAAAAATTCATTTACGAAATGCATCCAATATTACAGTGAGAATACCTACTTGTTCCCTGAACAGGCAATAGTCAGTGCTTGCAAGTGGCTGACTAGCTAGCTGAGCTACTGAGCACAAACTATTGCCTATAAATGGCGACTTGGCGTATCACCTGTCACATTGAATACTGACTATCTGGTCAACACGTGAGTTGGAGGTGACAAGTCAAGTCAAGTCAAGTCTAAGTTGACATTGAAAATAGATTCAGTAAAGTGTGCCCCTAACCTTAAGCTCTCCATAAATTTCGTTGTTAGAATTGCGTTAATCGGTGTTAAGTCCGTTTATTTGTGTTTTTAACTTTCAAATTAAACTAAGATTAACATAAGATGTGGTTAAAATATATTTAAAATTATAGCTATCTTTTAAAAATTTCATTCAAACACAAAAGATGTAACAGTTAATAAAAGACAAATAATGCAAGCAAAAAAAATTGCAATACTGCAAAATATACTTTGTACGAGATATTTTTTACATTAAATATAGATATACAATTGGACTAAACAGAACTTTAGAGATTTAAAAACGTCTCCTTGGTCAGTTATTAGTATGAATGGTGGGTGTACGATGTCACCTGTTACCAGTCACCAACCTGTTGGCAATGGTCCAAATCACATCACAACCCCAATATTCATGCTAATGACTAAGTAGATGTTTTAATATCTTCGAGGTTCTGTCCACCCCGAAAGGGATAAAAGGACGTGAATGTATATGTAGGTAAAGCTAACTCTTATACGTACCACCATTAGTCAGTCGAAACACAAGCATGAGAACTTTCCAAACACAAAAGAGCAACTTTCAATGGCAGTCGATCGATACTTGAAAATTCTTTGCCGCAAAATGTGGCAGCAACCTCTCATAAAACAATTCCGGCCAAACGTTAACATCTGCGATATCTCTAGAAGAAGTGGACTAGGGGACTAAGGGCGTAAGTTGCTTTTTGTTAACATTGGCAAAAAATAAATGTGGTCCTTCGAAATTGAGTAGTGTAGTTTTTGTCAAAGGTGACATCGCAAAAGATTTTCATAATTTAATATAAAACGCGCGTGTCATATTTTCTTAAATCTATTGACATTATCTTGAGGTTAGAGTAAAGGATAAATGTTATCGAATAATTTCTGTTTAACAAGGGAAGTCTTCTTCTTTTTTACATATCACGTATGTATAGATACACACACAGATAAACAGACAACAACATTTCTGACACCTATTTCAGCACTTTATTTATAAACAAAAGTTATTTTCAATTCTAGTTAAACCCAAAAAATTAGACAAAAACATACACAAATATATCATACTAGAAATAAATAAAATAAATAGACATTTATCAATATTATCGTAATACAAAAGCTAGATTTCACAGAAAACCCCTACAACTTATCCAAAACCCAAATTTTCCAACTTACACCCTTCCACGCTCACTAGCGTCACGTCCTCATTCCATCTGGACCCGAGTGGCTTCAGGCTTGCAGGTGACAGCTCAAAGCCCCTGGTCTTCCAGAAGATGGCGAGAGCTCTTATGGAGACCACCTTTTTGTTCTAAGCTTTGTTCCGTTAGATGTTTAATGGATTTAAAAGCGTTAGTTATTACAAGAATAGAAATATATTGAACGGGTTAATGTGTGTGTAAACTGTCATTGATTATCTATCCAAACTTTTATTATCCACATTATTTGACGGGCACAATATCTGAGCAATATTTTAAACCGGCTTGTAAGAAGTTTATATGTAATTTTGTACAGCATGTTTAAATATAACGACGATTTGACGACCTCCGCTGTGGCGCGATCGGTTAGACACCTGAACGCTAATTCGTGAGGTACCGGGTTTGATTCCCGGTGGAGGCAGAGTTAAGAACTACTTTTCTATTGCTTTCCAGTCTGGTCGTTGATTATATATTATATATGTATTTATCTATATATAATATGTATACATTTCTTAAATATACGTTGACTTAATACCCTTAACACAAGTCTTAAATGTACTTACCAAGGGGCTAGTTCAATTGGTGTGATAATGTCCAAATACTATATATATTAAATATAAGGCAAGGTGGGAAGACGACCTGCGCAGGTTGGCCGGCATCGAATGGATGCGAACGGCCACTGACAGGGAGAAGTGGCGTCATTTGGGGGAGGCCTATATCCAGTGAATTAAAACAGGCTGATGATGATGTTTTAATTTTTTTATTTATAAAATATTTTTGAGCGTACGTATGGAGGCAAAACGTGTTGGAACTTAATTACCTTTATATCATCAACAATAAGGCATATGTATCATTGTAGACACATGTTATACAAATAAAGTTCCTTTCTTACTTTCTTTTATATGGATAAACATAAGATGAAGCTGGTTTGTCACGATCTAAAGACTTGGAGGTCCGTACAGGTTTATTTTAAATATCGGTACTGTCTTAGGACTAATACCCTTAACCTTTTTGCAATGTCTAATAAGGTACATATATAGGGCAATACTTTTTCACTAGTTCTTCTCACCAACTCATTTTTATTAATACTTTTGTTGTGAAATATACAATAAAAGTTGTATCATCCATTTCTTTAAGTAAATGAACGCTGTTTAAACTGGCGTCAGTTTCAATTCTATTTGATTCAGGCGACGTTCAATTTCCTTGATATTGTCACGGCGCTTGCCGCAGTTTAGAAGGCTTATCTGGGAAACCCGGTGCCCTACTCTTGGGTGTAAAAGAGGAATTATTATTAAAAAAGAGTGACCTTAGAAGTACCTATAACCGCCGAGTGTGTATGAGAAGATGTATGAGTGTCAATGAAGCGAAAGTGGTTTGTCAGGATCGGGACAAATGGGGATTCGTGATCTCTGCCTACCACTCTGCAGGGAATCAGGCGTGATGTGTATGTATGTATGTATTATATATAGTAAAATAATAATCTTAAATAGGTTGATGCTGGTTACTTATCTGTTATTTAAAGATAATGGGGATGAGATAGTTATTTGTGACCACATAAAGATGAATCATGTGTTCGTATTCCTAGGGTTTGCAAGAGAATAAGTACAAATTTAATATGATCAATATTTAAGTATCAATAATCATTAACTTTCATATTAGAATAACATTTTATCATAAAATATCATTACATAATAAGATATCTTTATACGTTATCAAATACGAGTATCCTATAACAACAAAATCAAAATCTATCAAAATAACCTATTAAGAGTAATCTTCGTTTCAGGAGTAACCTTCCTTATACTGTGTTGCGTCTCAATGACTGAAGATAAAAGATATTTACGACCGAGATTAACTCTAAGAGGACGGACCGTAACGGAGTACCAGTGGCATTTTTTTCATCTCAATCAATCAAATATTAGACAGAAAACGTCAAACATCATATTTATTAATGCATATAGACACTTCACCCGAATTTATACAGTGGGGTAAGTATAGATCACGGTAGTCAGAGGTTCAGGTGTCTATTTCCGCAATTGCGAAGGTAGTCATGCTATGGCCACCTCGAACCCACATGTTGACAAGATAGTAAAACACGCAATTAATAATTGTCAAAAAAAGCCAAAGTCAAATGTTTTTTTTCAACATAAGTACAAGTACAGTACATTAATTGAAAGTCAATACACTTGCCTGACACTGGTTGTCTCTTAGCATTATAATTCTACCGTTTTTTCGGAAGCCCTGGCTCGGAGAAGAACCAACAAGAAACTCCGGCTTTTAGGAATTTTTGCCCAGTGCCAGTTACAAAAACAAATTATTAAGAAACATAAAATTATCTTTGCACATATAGCTTAGATGCACTCATTGCCAACCCTAAGCATCGGCAAGGTAGTCTCTGACCGCGTAGTAAGCGCCCCGGACTAGTCGGCCTTTAACTATAGTCTTATTATCTTGATCGATTCTTTGTACAATCATTTACAACAATGATTGTATAAACATATAAGTAATCATGATTTAATAATAGATATTATGTAGGTGTAATCGTATTTAATATTCCAAGAATTAACCTGTAATGTAATATGTGTGGGTTAAAACGAAGTGACGTATATTGTTAATAGATAAAGACTAATGCGTTCACGACCATTAACCCTTGCGGGATAGTTTGAGGTTCCGGTAAACATCTCCGCAATCGCGGAGGTAGTAATTATATGGCCACCTCGAACCCACGTATTGACCAGATAGTCAGTAGACAGGTGGTAAGCCATGTCGCCATTTACAAATACTGACTATTACCTGTTCGGGGAACAAGCACTCACGATGTTTTTCCTCACAGTAGTATTATGATAAATCACTTTCGCTTTACTGACAGTCATACAAATTAATTTTATCTCTTACGCTGTCAATGATCGTAGAAATATATATATACTTCTAACGCTACGATTTTTCAATAGGTAGTCTATCTGACTCCTATATTAAGTCTTATTTTATCCGACCGCTACGTAATCTTTATTAACCAAACAATATTAAGAAAAATAGCCATTATTAAGGGTAAAAAAAATTCATAAATCTTTTATAAATAAAAATTCTGTAAACCCATATATCAATTTCATTTACTCGTAAATTCAAATAAATATTTCATTAATACTCCCACATTATTTGCAACTTCAAAAACGACTATTTAACATTCTATTTAAAGCGTCACATTTCATATAACAAAGCAAAACAGCCTCCTCTGTTTATGTGACAGGATGATTTGTAATTTCGGCTTTTTGCAAAAAGCCTAGGCATTTTGATTGCCTAGGCATTAAACAATAGTGATCATTCCTTATCCTTAAGTTACCTATCAACAGAAATTTAAGTAGATTAGGTTAGTATATGATAAACAACGCACGAGTCGAGCGAAGCGTGCCAGATGCGAATCGTTTTTGTAATAGTTGATGACCATAGTCTAATTTATCCGTATTTTCATATAATAATAATAAGATTTGGACATGATAACACCAATTGAACTAGCCCCTTGGTAAGAACGTTTAAGACTTGAGTTACGGGTACTAGTCAACCTAAATTTAAGAAATGTATACATATTATCTTATATCTCGATAAATATATATAGCATATATAATTAACAACCAGACTGGAAAGCAGTAGAAAAGCGTAGTTTTTAACTCTGCCATCACCGGGAATCGAACCCGGGACCTCACGATTAGCGTTCACGTGTCTAACCGATCGCGCCACGGAGGTCGTCGGAGTTTTTTCATATCTAATGTATTTCCATAGTTTAATTAGAATAACAGTCATATAGACGCTATATCGAAAAAAGGTGACGTTAGGAGAATCGCCGAGAGTGTATGAGAGGATGTATGAACATCAATGAAGCGAAAGTGGTCTGTCAGGATCAGCACAAATGGGGATCCGTGATCTCTGCCTAACCCTCTACAGGGAATCAGGAGTAATGTGTATGTATGTATGTATGTAATTATAATCCGTCTAAAATACCTAGGTTTTCTGCAAAAACCCGAAATATCATATCATCCTACGACATATATAAACAGGGACAAGTTATCATAGTCTGAATAATACGATCCCCGTGGGCGCGAGTGGGCTGCTGGCTATCATAGAGGTTATAGGCCCTCCGGGGCTTCTGTTATTTGGGAACGCGTCAGAGTCTTGAACAAGGTTGAAATGTATGGGCTCGGGACGCGAAAAAGCTGTGACTAGCTGTCGTTTGAATTGAAAGGATTTGGAATGGTATTTTGACTGCATATGTTTATATATAAAGCAATGTATCTGTAAATCATGTCTACATTTACATCTATGTTAGTTCACAAAGCATAAACAGATACAATCTAACGTGTCTATTTTCGCAAATGCGTAGAAAGTAATACCATGGCAGTCAGTACCTAATATGAGAGGTAGTTACCGTATCGTGATTAAAAAGCACCGACTGACCGACTAACTTATTCCAAGGAATATAAAGATTGTCTCATGATGCTTTACCTCACATCTGGTAAGTAATTTGGAAAGATATGTATGTATGTAGATATGTATTTATTCAACGTAGCTCAGTAACAGTGGGTACAGGGTTCAAATCCCGCTTGAGCATGTACCAATGGAAATGAAGTTTAATTAATTTCTATATTCATTTTTTCAATAAAAACATTTACGAAATGCATCCAATCATACGGTGAGGGAAAACATCGTAAGGAAACCTACCTGTTCGCTGAACAGGTAAAAGTTAGTACTTGTAAATGACGACATGGCTTCTCACCTGTCACTTGAGTACTGACTAATCAACACGTGGGTTCAAGGTGGCGATAGAATTACTACCTTCGCAATTACGGAGATGGACATCTTAACCTCTGACTACCCCGCAAGGTTTAATGGTCGTGAATGCGATTGTCTTTGTATGTCTATATGTGTATGAACTTTTAGCAGATTAGCTTGTATACCAATAAAATCCATTTAACACAATCCTCATTTTATCTTGTTCAATCAAGACATAAGGCAGTTAGTTCATATTCTTTTTACTCGAGACTTGTAACATTAATAGTAATCACTTTTGCCTTGTTTACTTCCATTTCAACTTTTAACCACGCTGTTAAACCGTTCAAAGACATTTCAATATCGCTTAATAGACTCCATGTATTTGACAACAAATAAGTACAGGCGATAGCGTAAAGTGTTTGAACAATAATGCTTAATTTTTATACCATATGAAACAAGGGAAAAATAGTGACGTTAGAAGTACCTATTACCACCGAGTGTGTATGAGAAAGTGTATGAGTGTCAATGAAGCGAAAATGGTTTGTCAGGATTGGGACAGATTGAGATCTATGCTATTTTACTTCCCCTCTACAGGGAAACGGGCTTGATGTGTATGTATGTAATATATGTGACAAGAGTGTTATCATTTTCAAGATACATTCATATACATTCACGTCCTATAACCCCTTTCGGAGTGGACAGCAAGTCTGAGACACGATTTTTCCTAGGTCAGTTTTGCCACGAATATTGAGATAGTTATGTCATATGAAACATCGTCTAATAAATTCCATTTAATCGCTCATTTGGCGTCTACAACATGACGATAATTTTTTTTATATAAGTCTGATAATTCTTTTTATATAAATAAGACAAACTCATTCACGACCTTTAATTATTGCGAGGTAGTCAGCGGCTTAGGTTTCCATATCCATAATCCCGGAGGTAGTAATTCCATGGCCATCTCAAACCCACGTGTTGACCAGCCAGTACTCAATGTGACAGGTGGTATGCAATGTCGCCATTTACAAGTCAGTATAGGTAATTTAACATTAACCAGTATGATTAATAATTAACGGGACTTATCGCGTAAGTTTATATATAATAAAATTACCTTTATTAACCCGACGTTTCGGCTACGTTGTAGTAGTCATTAATTTCATTATATATAAACTTACGCGATAAGTCCCGTTAATTATTAATCATGAGTATAAATCGCGAATTAACCAGTATGTTTTTAACAGTAGCCGACTGTACAAATGGAAACAGTTTTTCAATATCTGTAAGTGTTGCCAGCACATTCCCCTTGATGTGTTGACGATACGAATTCATATTTGACTTCACGTGGGGCTAAAGTGCAGACGTAAATATTACGTTTAGATATTGATGAATACATACATTCACGGGGCGGACAGAACCTTGGCGACGATAATGTTACAAAGGTTACTTTTTAGCATGAATATTCGGGTAGTGATGGTATATGGAAAATTAGTGAAAGGTTACAAGCCAATCATCCAACAAATTCTATTGACTCCTAGTCCCTTAGTCTCCCTCCTATGACATGCCGGGAAGAACGGCTGCTAGTTTGCATTCTTTTTCGTTACACATAAACACGGAACATCTGCTGTTTTCTTATGAAAACTGTATTAACACGTAAATGAGCTACTTAGTATTCTACGTTTCTTATATACATACATAATATACTTTTTTCATTTTACATTTACTACATTTTATATTTACTCGTGGTCGACAGAACCTCGGAGATTCTCTTACTTTTTAGCGGGAATGTTGTTGATTTTCTGATGAAATTGATGTTATATACTTACTATAAGTATGACCGTAATATTTTTTATTTGGAAATTTATTGAGCCAAAGTGTTAGATAAGGACGGGGTAGGCCGCGTAGAGAATAAATAGATCAAATTGGAGAAATTATTCTCGAGACTTATGTACATCGCGTGATGGTCAGAAGAGCGTGTATAAAAAATTTAATGGGTGTGAGTTGAGCAAAGGAGATTTATCAAAATCGTCTCAGTCTCTGTGGCGATCTATAGTATCTGCCTATCCCATTAGAGAAATAGAGGCGTGAATATATGTACATATTTATGACTCTAATAAACTCGTAAATCTTGATGACCTCGAAATACTGTACTTGTGTTTTTTGTCAAATAGCAAAAGCAATTGGCCAGAGTTAAGAAACATAGATATCTGTGATCTCCACCAACCTAATAGTTAACGTAATGTGTATGTATGTATGTAAAATCTACACAAAACAACACTAACAATAGCACGCGTGTTCGCTTACGAAATCATGAGCGAACCCTGCCCAACGCCGTGGAAACGAATCGACCCAACGACAAACACACCGGTGCGTTTGTGCATGCAATGTTTGGCTACACTACGATAAACAATATCAGCTGATTGCGTTTGGTAAGGCGTGCATATACATACATATATATGTATATTTAACGTATGTTATCCGAGAGAGGGTACCATTGATGACCGATTCTTATTACACACACATATTATTATATATACGTAAAATGTCAGTACTGAACATTGGTGACAGGTTGCTATTCCATAGCCCAATAGATTTATTTACCCTAGTCTCTTAGTTACCTCCTACGACATGTCAGGAAGAACGTATGCTAGTTAGCATTCCTTTTGTGCCCTAGACTAGCACAGGATACACATAATTAGATATTATAGACTACTCTCGTATAAATAATTGTCCAAAGTGTAGAGAACAGGCTCTATTTAAGTAGGTTTATGTATAAGCAAAAGGTGGCTACATGATATTTCATTCTCTGATCAATAGAATCACTTAATATGTTTAGATGATGCTATAAAATTTAGTTTGACCGACAAATTACAGAAACGGTGACACTCAAGCTTTTTATCGTCTTAAAAGCTACCATAACCATAATATTTAAACAATATTTATTTTCTAATCCCAGTAACAATTGAAAACCCATACCATTTCCAAACAAAACCCTGTAAAATAAATCGAAAAACCGAAAAGACGTTTCTTGAACTTCAAAATCTAATCCGAGGCGGACCTATTTGTAAAATGGCTGCAGAAAGATCCCGGCTGATTGAATACCCGTCCTTTGTTAACCTTCACAAATACCTGAATACAGCTTGCAATGAAAAAGAATGGATCGCCTTATATTAACGCAGACGCCGAGTAATAAGATTAGTACACGAAACACAATAATGAACTGGATTTGAAAAGGATCACTTACAAGGAGTAAGAAATAATGGATGTGGCTTGCTAAGGATAAATTTGAATAAATCTTTGGTATTAAATTTTCACCTGGGTCTCGCGATATATACTATAGTTAGAGGCCGACTAGTCCGGGGCGTTTACTACGCGGTCGGAGACTACCTTACCGATGCTCAGGGTTGGCAATGAGTGCATCTAAGCTATATGTGCAAAGATAATTATGTTTCTGTATTATTATTTTTTTGTAACTGGCAATGGGCAAAAAATCCTGAATTGGTTCTTGTTGGTTCTTCTCCGAGCCAGGGCTTCCGAACCAACGATAGAATTTCAATGCTAAATGACAACCAGGCAAATATTTTGACTTTCAATAAATGGGCTGTACTTATGTTGAATAAAAACATTTAAATTTGACTTTATAATTAATTTGTTGATTGCCAATCCATAGATCCGTTGGAATGCGACTTTTTCAGGATTTAATTCTAAATAATATAATTGATAAATATTTCGTACTTTGTTTTTCAACATTTAGTTTTAAAGACTGTATTTGATATAAATATTGAACCTTCTACAACGTGTATGTAGGTTTTAATGTTTAAACGCGGCTAGTTTTGATGATTTAAAAATTTACAACAGGAATAAACGCATAAAATAATATAAATGAAATCAAAATATCAAATACTGTTATTGATAATCTTATTAAATGACTATGTTATATAAAGTAATGATTACCTGTACAAGGTACATGTATACAAGTTCGTAATTTTGCGTATGTTTTTGTTCGAAATACCATATCCATATTCTTCCTAGCTGCCAGTTATTCCTTTATCCATTCTTTTCTCGTGGAATCTTTTATAATATAACAAGCCGTCTAAGACTTGGTGACATTTGGTGAAAATCACAATTCTTCATTTTGTTTTTGCGACAGATAATATGATACTCTGACCTCTACTAGTCTATGTGATTAGGTACTACGGTATATATTAAAGAAGTAAGCTTTTGTTTATTTTAATTGCTTAAGTGATTTAAGTAAGCAAGCTTTATATTATTTATTTGTTTGGACTTTGCAACAGCCTTTTCACTAGACAGTTTAAGCTAAACTGTCACAGTACTTTTACAGGAGTATACAGTGTGAGTGAAATTTTAAAATATGTTTTTCATTAACGTATGCAATTCACAGTCGCAAGGCGTGGGGGAAAAATCGTAATATTAAGTCTCCAAGGTTTTTTTGCTTTCATGGAAAGAGATTGAAGGGCGGATTATTGATGCATGTTTATGATTGTAACCTTACAATGTATATATCACGATCTATATTAAATTTCCCTTTCTTTCAAGACTATTACAATAAAATTTTACTAAGTTCTAGTTTGAACAACCAGCTTTTGACACCTAGCAAAAGCTAGTCTTCTCAAGTACTTAATTTCAAGGTTTGATATCTATCCTCTCCATGATAGGGGCTCAAAATCTTAAGTGGTCCTGACAAGCTGTCAGCTGTTTCCTTGTTTCTGTCACCCTTGCGAGCTTTGGACAAATCACACGTTTTTCCTTGACTGTGAGATAAATAGATGAATGCTTACAAAGGTTTTCTTTTTGTTTTGTTGCAATCTTTCTTTCTTTCTTGTTGCGAAGATTGATGGTTTATAAAGCTTGTGTTTCTGTGTGTGGTGAGATGGTGGTGTTTTGTAAAATATTTCTTTGTTTGTGTAGTTAGAAAAGTATTAAATTGAGGTGTTTAAGTACGGTATCTTGGAAACATTAATATAATAATTTTAAGTTTTTATTGTGTTTGCATGTTTAGTGTGAATTCATATTAGAAATATATAGAGACAAACCAAAGTAAAAAAGAAGTCCAATTTTTTTTTATCTTGACCACACAACGGTTATTACCAATTCAGTAAATAGAAACAGAATTATTTTTTTTAACAAAATACATTTTTTTCATTCATTCTCATTCACGCCATCTCTTTTTACATTATTCTTACTGTTCATTATCCAACTTTTCTTTACATTACCAACCAATTCAATTCTTATTTTTCTTTCTCCCTCTTTTACCCTGCAACCAAATATTCGTTCCAGCCTTCCTCAAGCACAAAACCTATAGCTCCATAACCGAATGATGAGTGACCTTCCATTTGCTACCCAATACTGAAACAGTGCTCAAGAGTGATAGATGAGCTTCTGGTTAATGTCAAAACGGAGATGTGGAAAAATATAGTTTACCTTCTGTTCATATTTGAAGAAGGATCGTGGTAATATTTAATGTTAGTTCTGAGCTAGTTTGGAGTTCCGTTTAAAAGGGGCAGTATTAGGGAAAGAACATTAAATGAATGCTAAGTAGCTGCCTGTCTGTCCGGCATGTCATAGAAGACTAAGGGACTATTAGGCGTAATGAAAATAACATGTCACTAATATTCTACATCAATGCTATTAAGACCTCGATAATTTTGCTATAAATTTCGGATGTGATAATATTTATTGAAGTTTTTGTCCAGCCCGAAAGGGGAAACGAAGCGAATGTAGGTATTTACAGGTGTATATATATATATATATGTGTGTGTGTATATGTGTTTGTATCCTGAGAAAACCTGTAACAGGGAGTTTACATGTACAAACTCCCTAGTCCCCTAATCGCCTTTTAAGACTATATACTATAAAACTGATACATTTCCAAGCCATCAAATTCCACTATTTGAATCCATGCCAGTGTCACAGTAGGTGAGATTAACTGACCTTAAAAAGTAGGCTCCACTGGCCCTTAGCCAATTCGCTGAAGCCTCCTCTGATTTATGCTCCTAAAAATACACAAGCCTTAATTGGAAACTGTCTTCAGAAAAACGGATGCAATTTTCAATATAACTCATAACTCTTTTCATTGCTTTTTTGTGCTACGCTATGTTAAAAGAAACTTCCCTTGAAGTGCAAATGAAAATTACATATAATATGTTGCGTTAGGTATAAAAATATGTTTTATAATATAGCATTGTTTTTAAATTATTGCGACCCCATCATATAAAATATTTATATTTTTGTGCAATGGTTTTTCTACGCTGTGAATTGTTTATATATTTATTAGCCCTTTAAAGGGAATAAAATTACTTCATATTGAATAACTTTGATATACCTAAATGTCATACAAACCTAATACGAATTCTTGGTCAATCCGAGGAGATTTTTCGCTGCGATTTCGTCGACGATTCTAATGATAAAAGAATATGATAGGTTAATAATATAATTTATGTTTGTATGTATACACGTTAAAATAGTATCCCTACGAGGTAAGCAAAGATTTTGGGTTCCATTTATTCCAAAACAGGGACTCAGTAATATATACTGGTAGCAGGTATTCCTTTTTCAATATGTATTTAGTAACCATTCCATTTAATTAAGGGTAAATAATAAGTTAGGTATTATTAAACGAACATGTAATTATTCTAAGAATTTTGTGAATAAAAACTGATAGGTTATAACAATTTTCAAAATTTTATTTTTATTCTACATTATAAGATCTCATCTCAATTATTTATCTATATTATATGTATTAACTCAACCGTGATAGCACCATAGACCACCAAACAATTCATACACATACAAAAACTTATTATACAATATCTTTATAAGACCAATACACTATCATATAATAAGAAAATGAAGCACTACGTACCCTTAGGACAAAAGGGACACATTCTTCCCCTAAAGCATTCCCTGCCAAATTGAGTGTTAATACGCAAGGCTCATAAACCAATTAATTGATCTTTCTCAATCAATTGAATTGATTACCCGCAGTAATTAGGTTTATGAAGACCTTAGCAAAAAGGCTCGTGATTTCTGACAAACTCTTTGTTCTGTGTTGCTGGTACGTTGATAGAATACTTGTTGAATGAAGTGGAATGTAATTCATGGTATTATTGAGTAATATTTGATAGCTACGAGATCTTCAATCAGTTTGTTCAGGGTTCAAACCCAAGCGCATGTACTAATTGAATGAGAATAGAAGAACTAGTAATAAAAATATAAAGAAATATAAATTGTAATGTAGAATGAGGTTTAGGTTTTTCTATGAACTCACATTTTTGCAATCAAATATATATTTGCGCTGTGTACAAATTATCGTAACATCGTAAGAACACCTATCTATGACTTCGTGAAGGGGTTTGTAACTAACTTGCCACTTGTCATAATTTTAGTTGCTGACGACCTAACAAGTAGATTCAAGTTGCCATAGAATCACAATTCCGCAATAATGGAGACTAACACTTGAATCTCTGTACAATTCGTCATTATTGTATATTATTATATAATATTATCTGTTTAAGAACTTTAATACCTCATGACAGTAAAAAAATGCTAAGCACTCCACTCTATTCCTTTAAAATTACGCTTCAAATTGTTTTTCTCGTCCAGAGTCGAACTTGTCCCTTTCCTTTATGTAGCCTATTACTACGTTCTTTTCTTCCGGTATTTAGCCTGTACCCTTGACGATCAATTGACCCCATTTAACCTTGTTTGTTAAACTGTAAAGGCTTAATTAGGTGGACTTTTTACGATAGGAAGAGGAAATGGGATAAGTATTGATATTTTTTTATTAAAATGATCTCTCTTAATTTTTTATTAACTAGCGATCCGCTCCGTTTTCGCACGGGTATAAAATATATAGCCTACTCCACTATTTAATGGATGTTATTATACATATAAAACTTCCTCTTGAATCACTCTATTAATTAAAAAAAACCGCCTCAAAATCCGTTGCGTAGTTTCAAAGATCTTAACTCGTAAAGCCGGTACAGTATTTGTAAAAATTTAGTAGTAGTATGACAAAATATATATAAACGTGATACACGCAATATAAACTGAATTGTTGTTCAAAGCCTTTAAATTGTTTGTTAAATTGTAAAAGCTTAATTAGGTGGATTTTTTACGATTAGAGGAGGAAAAGAGGAGAAATATTGATATTTTTACGAAGAAACCAACTGCTTGATTTGGTCTGTCTGTTGTGAAAATGAATTATTACTGAAAACTGTAACAAAACATGTATTTAGTACATAAAGACAGCTACTGCTAAAAATGTGTTACCAAACGTTCATTTTAGGTAAATAAGTTTCAAGTAGTAAAATAATAATTATATTTCTTTAGATAGATAATTAAACTAGTCATGAGAACTATCACTAACTTAATCAATCTATCAATAAAATAATATTAGTATGTGTTTCTTTGATTAGTCTCTAACTATTTAATTGTGTTTTTGTTCAATACGTCTCTAATCATTATAAACGACATTTATGAATTGTTTGTTGAAAGAACAGCATCTCATTTCAGACACAAGGCAATATAAAAACTTAGGTATATAAGTAGTGTTGCCAACTATGTTAGTGAAATCAATGAATTTTCGTCGCTTCTAATAGTATACAAGCAGCTGGAAGTACCAAAACCGCACATTATAATGCTAAATAAGCTAATCTTAATATTTTTCGCTTTAAATTGAGCAATTTATTCAGTTTCACCGAAAAAAACCAAATATAATTTTCGCGGCGTGTGTGCACACGGAGCTTATGAAAAAATATATCACCTTGCACTTGTTAAGTGGTTAAGCATTATTTTTCCCTAGAATAGCGTGCCTAGGTCCTATTTTAAACCTAGAGTAAGCTTTGTAGCATTTTCTGAGATAATCTGCGACACATGTTAGTACAGTGAACTACAAAAAGCATTTATTAACTGTGGAAAATTTTAATGTGAAAAGTCTACAGATATTCAAATTTCTGCAGATATGTATTTCATCATTACTATCATTTCAAGACGAATAAATCATTTAATTTTGGGTATATTTACGTTTCTACTTATTTTCTCAGTCACAATTAAAACTTAACTTTTACAGTTTTGATGGCATTATAAATATATTTTATTAAAATGGGAACTAGCCCATTAAACAAATAATATTATTTTCCCCTAGATTTCAAGGGGCGTCCAGTTATGTAACATTACATTTACTCTGCATATTAATATGAAACACGAAGTATCCTGCTAGTCTGGGACGTAAAAAGAATACTGACTAGCTACCACGCTTCCCGATGAAGGCAACTAAGAGACTAGGCTAGGAGAAATGGGATAAATCGGGCGATGGGCTAGTAACCTGTCATCAATGTTCTATATTATGACATCACAACCCAATATTTATACTAAAATATAACCTAGTAGATACTAAATTGAGGTATTGTCCACCCCGAAAGGGATTGTAGAACGTTAATGTCTCGTATGCATGTGTTATTATGAACCTTCACTTTTGTTGTTAACAGTCCTCGATACCGTGCCCCCAGTGTTTTGTTTGTGGCTTACTAATGCACTTACAACTGAGTTATGTGTTATGATTAGGTTATACATTTAGTTATTATTATGGATTGTTTGGCTTTATGGATTGACCCTAGGTCATTGCTTGCAAAAAAAAGATGTAGGTGGATTATTTATCTTTAAATGAAAGTACTGTAATTGTACTTATATTTAATAAAAACATTTGACTTTGACGTTTTAACTTTTAGTGTTAATAGCAAAGTATGAAAGTATTTAATACACCTTTCTAAACATAAACAAGCGTGATTTATATAAAAGTTTTAAATTGGTAATTTATTTATATCATATATTTATACACAAATGCGACATTATAGAATTATGCCCGTCAATTGCATTACATTTTTGTAAATGTTAGTTAGGGATGTAGAATAAATATCAAAATCACGCGAATAAAAGACAATAAGTTAGTGGAATCTAGTGGTTCATTTTAAAACTAATGAAAGAAAATTATGTTACCGAGGTTCTGTTTACCCTGAAAACGATAACAGGACGTGGTTCAAATGTATTTTAGATATTCATAGCAAATCGGTTAATATAATAATCTGTGATACCTGACTATCACTAAAGAGAAACGGGTGTGATGTGTATGTATTCAAACATATTAATTTCATAACAAACATAACATAGGCTTCACGACTTGTGTATACACACTGCCTTTTTATTATGGCGGGGTAGTCAGAGGCTTGAATGCCCATCTCCGAAATTTCGAAGGCATATTAAGTATGGGTCATTCGAAGCCCGCGTATCACTAGACAGCACCCAAAGTGATCTAACCGTATCGCCGTATATAGGCACTGACATACAACAAAAATGAAAAAATTCCTCGAATCGACTTCAATTTTAGAATCCATTAACCCTCATTTGGCTTATACAATTATAAAATTTTGTTTATTCGTTCCTAAATTTACATATTATCTCAGATGTTCAGAACTTTGGCAAAATATATCGGCTTTAAATCATTTAGATTCCCTTCTACGTGAAACACTTTCGAAGATTCTAAATTTAAATTTTGATGATGGCAGTTGGACCCAGGCCACTTTACCAATTCGGTTTGGTGGTCTTGGGATTCGGAGTGCATCCAGTGTTGCTTTGCCAGCATTTCTGTCTTCAGCGCATGCTACTCAGGGTCTGCATGCATAAATTATTCACGGGGCTTTGGGTTCGGTGCAGACGTCGGGTTTGTCCGATGCCAGAATTGCTTGGCTGTCTCTGCTGGGGCAGGATGCCGAGCTTCCGTCAGGGGCCGTTTTTCAGAGGTCCTGGGATGATCCACTGTGCAGGCAGATTCAATTGTCCATAATTAATTCTGCTTCTAGTCCTGCACAGCGGGCGCGTCTCCGGGCTGCGGCTGAGCCTGAATCGGGGCTTTGGTTGAATGCATTGCCGTCTGAGAAGATTGGGACGCTTATAGATGGAACTACTTTCTGTCTGGGTGTGGGTTTGAGGCTCGGCGTAAGGATTAACGAAGTTCATCGCTGTGGTTGTGGGGCACGTGTTGACGAGTTTGGCCACCACGGGTTGTCTTGCCAGCGAAGCGCTGGTCGTCTGTCTCGACACTCAGCATTAAATGATATTATTCGTCGGGCCCTTGTCACCGCTCGTGTGCCGGCGGTGCTTGAGCCGTGTGGCTTGGCACGTGAGGATGGCAAGAGACCTGATGGAATGTCTTTGATGCCTTGGAAGAATGGCAGGGCACTTGTTTGGGACGCCACGTGCGTCGACACTTTGGCGCCCTGCTATTTGTCCAAGTCTGAGGTCGAGGCGGGAGCTGCGGCGGCGCTGGCTGAGAGTTTCAAGCGGCGAAAATATGGAAATTTAGTCAATGACTACTTTTTCGTTTCTTTCGCCGTTGAAACTCTTGGGACGTGGGGAGGCGAGGCACGACGTTTTGTAAAGGAGGTGTCTGTTCGCCTCTCCGAGGCCTGTGGTGATCCAAAGGCTGGCACTTACCTTGGCCAACGCATTAGTTTGGCTATTCAGAGAGGTAATGTGGCCAGTTTGTTGGGGACCGTGCCTTTCTCTGACAGCGATGAGTTAAAGGAGATATTTTTCCTTTAAAGTTTTATTTTATTTGTTTTCGTTTTTTTTTTATTATTATTGTAAATAATAGTTTTAATCACTTATTAACTGGCACTGACTACTACCTATCCTAAGGGATAGGCAGGTTTTCTCACGATGTTTTCCCTCGCCGTTTATATTTTTATATTAATTTCAACGTCATTATCTGGCCATGTTTTCAAAATCTAGTTATCTATAGGTATAATTCTATATATAGGACTACACATCTATTTCATAACACAGCAAAATTTTCACTGAATTTCAACAAACAGACTATAAAGCAACTAAGTACTAATTCAAAGTTTAACAGTTCACGTGAAATTCATTTAAATAGGCACTGAATACAATTTATTGTTTTGGAATACTAAATTTAATTGTTGCATTAAATTTTGCTTATTACTTCGTATTGAATATGATTGTATTTGGTTTGGGATTTAAATATAAATGCTATCTGGTCCCATTCTACTATGATAGGTAATATAATGTACTATTAGAAGTACCCATAACCGCCGACTGTGTATGAGAGGATGTATGAATGCCAATGAAGCGAAAGTGGTCTGTTAGGATCGGGACAAATGGGAATATGTGATCTCTGCCTACCCCTCTACAGGGAATCAGGCGTGATGTGTATGTATGTATTAGATGACGGGATAGAAAGTACTTTAGTATGGGAAGATTAAAGAATACTTTACATTAATAGTATTGGATATTTTTACACATCATGATACTTGATTGTCCTTCAGAACATCACGAAGGTCTTTGAATCAATAGATACGTTTTATCATTTTTATTCGCAGAAAGTCTATGTTTTCCTAGATAACCAATACTCAACATGACAGCAAATGTATATATCACCTTTTTTTAATTCTAATGCCACGGCGCGGCGTTTGCACATCTTGCTATTCCGTCGCCATGGTTACACCAATGCCGCCAGCCTCTACAACCGAAGAAAAACGAATTCATAGCTCCAACTCTTCTCTTCCCTGTTCTTCGGTTCGTTCTAGTTGAGATTCCAATCATAATCCCAAAGCCAGCCAGCCAGCCAGTTCCTCACCAGTCACCACTCTCACTCACCTCTCCTCACTCAATTGACTAAATATTGAGCTGAAAATAATTATTTGTATTTTCAACTTTCAATGAGCTGCTGACTTTGTTGACGAACCATAGACGACTATATATTCGTATATATCACCTTTTATACATAAGAAATCATTATTTTATATTAATCATTAATCTATATGTTAATTATCATTATTATGATAGTTTCTATTTCATTCATGAAACGTTACTAATTCATCTATTAGATAATTTAGAACATATCTACTTGCATACACGTGCATACAATTTGTAATCTGCCAACATTTCACCGTTGATTTCGTCTGCAATTCACACATCACTCGCAAATCCTTGAACGTGGTTAGCAGCTTTAAGCGAAGCTTCGTAACTGTCTTCTTAAAGTAATGTGGCTCCATCTAACTATTTATTACTTGAAGTAAAGTACATCCGTAAAAGAAAGTCAGCTAAGTTTTTGGGCATTTTTATGTACAATAGAATGAGATTGGTAGAATCTATCGATAGCCACCTGGAGCGATCCTGACAAATCTCTCTCGCCTCATTAACCTTCTCATGCATGCTCTCCTGTTCTTTACGCTGCATACACTTGTCACACACATCGCATACCCGTCATATAACATAAATACATAGATGCCTATGTAAAATAATGGTAATTTGTTGGCCATGGCCACTCGAAACCCTTTTTATACCTGAAAATCAGTATCAAATATGATAAAATATTGAGTATTATTTATTTTAAGTAACTAAAAATTTACATTATAAGTACAAAATACATGTTACAACAAATAAATTTTGAAATTTATTAGGCACTGGTTGAGTCATAAAGCTATTACTCTACTTATAGTTCGGTGACATTGATTTTCCAAGAATAAACTCATAGAATGTGTAAACACTCCATTGAATCCCTTTCGGGGTATATACAGCCTTAAATGTATATTATCTCTACAGACACCGTAACTATCTCGACCATAGTTTAAATATAGTATATTCTTACAAACTAGCCCGACGATCTCTTCATTCCATATACCTTAGTCGCCT
Source organism: Leucoptera coffeella (assembly GCA_030578115.1). Taxonomy (NCBI): domain Eukaryota; kingdom Metazoa; phylum Arthropoda; class Insecta; order Lepidoptera; family Lyonetiidae; genus Leucoptera; species Leucoptera coffeella. Next base: position 26,828 of record JAMBLF010000901.1, read on the forward strand.
TCCACAAGATACTGGAAAGAAAGACATCTAGTTAGCATTTTTAACATCCCCGATTAGATCTGGCAAGTTTAGCAGTTCCAAAGTGTCGACTTAGCGTAATGACGCCCTGGCAATTTTCACTTGAGTTCCCAAGTATGCATTAAAAATCGCCCACGTTGTGGAAACGTCACCGTACTGGGGAAATGTATTAAAAAATTGGCGTGTGGTGCAATGGTAAGCTGTTTGTAAAATATTTATTATAGGACTTTTCAGTGATTGTTCTTTGGAAAGATTGCCTCCTTGATCATTTTAAAAAGTGCTCTGTTTCAGGGTTTCGAGTAAAAAATTAATTGGTCACAAGATTTTTAGCAGCTAAATTACAATTTTCTGAAAAAATCCTGGTAGCTCTCAATGCATTTTTCACGCAATGGTTAACACAAGTACGGATGACATAAATGCTGTAGATAAAAACAGCTTATGATTTAAGTAAGGCAAAAAGTTTTCGAATAACGCAAAATAATGTTTAGAAAAGTTATTGAAAAAATTTTTGTACCAATCTCCGCTTTCCCTTACAACTTGGGCCACACAAATAAGCGGTTACCTAGCAGAGACGCATCAATCATACTCGAGCTATAAGTGACAACGACAGAATGTCACTATCACCACCCTGCGCAGGTATAGGGCATTCATTAGGCTGCTACCTGCACTGAGCTATATGTGTGATATACAATACTTAGATGTGTTAAAGGATTTCTATATTTAAAACCCTTCTATGTTACATAATAATAATATTTGGACATTATTACACCAATTGAACTAGGGCCGTGGTAAGTTCATTTAAGACTTGTGTTAAGCGTACCAGTCAACGTCGTTGATTATATATGCTACAAACATACATACACATCACGTCTGATTCCCTGTAGAGGGGTAGGCAGAAATCTCGGATCTCCATTTGACCCGATCCTGACAGAGCACTTTCGTTTCATTGACACTCGTACATCTTCTCATACGGACTCGGCGGTTATAGGTACTCCTAACGTCACCCTTTTTCAATATAGTGTCTCTTTAAGTTATTTTTGTATTATTTTTATATTTGCCCTAACGCTACAAGTGACTTTTATTGTCCAAAAACTATAAATATAATCAGCTGGTTACTCAATCTGACCAGCTAGATACTCATACTTATTTAAGTAAATCATTATATCAGAATCCCTTAAAAATCATATAACCTTCGCTTCATTAACTTCCATAAACCTGTACATACACACTTACATACTATACATCCGACACAAGCCTTTATCACATTAGAACCGACCGTAAACCGCGTGAATGAACCCTATAAAATCCACCATATGAATATGGCTAAACCTACCTTTAGGTAACACGTTGATATAAAATGAGGTCAAATATATGTACATAAATTAGTACGATACGGCACTATTGCTTCCTTGGTACGTCCTGTGTAACACCCTGCATTGTGTATAGGGTCTTAGTTAATCTTATTACAAAGGTGGGTGAGGCTAAGATTATGTATGCTGTATAATATACATTGGTGAGGTGAAGAAAAGCATTGCGGTGTATATGAAAAATCACCTCAGTTAAAAATTTTAATTTGCCTAATAGATTTTCTTAATGATGTTTTCTCTAATCCAAACCTTTAAGCATATTTCTTCAATTAATAATCGGAAGTTCTTGTATGGTAATTGGCTCACTAATTTTCAAGATAGACTGGTAATATAAAGTATTCGTACAACAGTTTGTCCATTTTAGAAAACAAATTACAAATCCCTTGATGTTCTTATCGATACTTGAAGGTAATTGAACAGCTTTTTGCAAATTGCCACAAACAAACGATTAATTCATTGATATTCTTCTACAAGAATAGGAATTATTAAGTAGAGGCTGAACATAAGCATTTATTGATTTAATTAAAATAAGTTCCATCGTTTTGCAACCCCTAAATACGCCATCTGTTTTATTTTAAATTACTTTATCCACTGCATTCTACTCCACCGCAGATTCTTCGCTATCTTCACCCTTTCCAGAGAGGTTAGATTAAGTGATGTTAAAAAGTTAACTTCTTGGCTAAAGGCCAATTCGTTTAAGCTTATCCTGATTTGTGTAGTGGAAAATTCACAGTACTTGATTGTGAATCGTGCCGAAGTATTGAACTGTTCGTTTCGTTAAGCACACGTACATTAGTTGATTGCTGTTTTGAACAGATAGTTGTCATTTTGAACGCTTATGAGAGATATTTTAGTAAAACCCTGTAGGATTTATGAAATGACTGAAGTTTTAGACTTACATGCATTTCAGGGTTGGTTATTTAAAACTATTCACTGACAGGTTATCATATTGTGTTTTTACTTAATGTTTAATCTTTACGTACACATATTCTCGCATCTATGTAATGGTGACATAAAACCACTCTGAATAATCATTTTGCATAAATTCGTACAATTCAGCATTGTTTAACTTTTGAATTGTAGTTAAGCATTAATAAATAAGTACTTTATACATTAACAAAAAAAATTGTTTGTGAATATCTGAATAGAGAAAAAAATAATTGTGTCACATTAGTGGTGTCAAGTCACATGAATATTAACATACATATATTCAATTCGTGTATCACTTTGTTTCTTTCAATATACTTAGTAGAAAGTAGCTTTACAAACACCACACACATTCTACGCCTGATTCCTTACAAAGGGGTATTAGAGATCATGGATCCCCATTTGTCTAAAACCTAACAACCACTTTCGCTTCATTGGCACACACCTCCTCATACACACTTAAAAGTTATAGGTACATCTAACGCAAGTAAGTCCCTGTATTAGTAACAAAAGGGGTATTCATACCATTTCTATTGTTTGGTATAGATTGACAATATATGAGTAGTAATCCATTAATTGATTGACATTAATACTCATACTATTCAATGTTAATAATCGGTTAATTAACTCGTGAAGTCTCAATAGTTCTGTGCAAATCGGGGACTTTTACATGTTAATCAGCTTTTGTTGTTGACAATTGTAAAAGATGACTGAGGGGAATTTACTTGCGACTAAGGTAAAATTGTATTAACTGAAGTATTAATACATACATACACATCACGCCTGATTCCCTTTAAAGGGGTAGGCAGAGATCACGAATCCCTTTCATCATCACTTTCGCTTCATTGATACTCGTACATCTTTTCATGTACACTAGGCGGTTATAGGTACTCCTAACGTCACCTGAAATTTAGAGGAGTATAGAGTAAATAAAATTCCATATTATATCATTACCTCGATAGTAAGTACATAAACTAACGTCCTTGATTTTCTTTCGTAGTGAATACAACATTGGAGGCACTTTTATATCTTTAGTTCACTTTTGGTATGAATCTTTGGGTTGTGATGTCTTATGGAACATCAGTGACAGGTTAAATCCTACCGCTCAAATTAATCTACTGTCCTTTAATCATTTATTTCGCCTATGACATGGAAAGAACGGCAGTTAGTTAGCATGCTTTTTACGTCCTGCACTAGCAGTCGATGTAAAGTTATATTTGACCCAAAAGATACTTAATAGTTTATGTTAGTACACACATGCATACCTGTTTCCTGTAGAAGGGTAGGTAGAGATTACAGATCCCTATCTGTCCACCTGACAAACGACTCACTCACATACACACTTGGCGTTTATAGGTACTTCTACCGTCACCTTTCCTCAATATGGAACTTTAGTATATATACATACACATACGTTATATATAACTAGACTTACAAGCTTGGTAGATTTCACTCAATAGTTAATGCAGTCCGTTGGTTTCTTACACTTGATTGGTGTTCCATAAAATCAATTGACAGCGAGCTTAATTGAATGGAACTACTATTATAATGGCTTTAGGTTCTATGGTATACTAGAGCTAGTATAATATGTGTTTATATACATACATAGATACCATGCCCATTTTCCTATAGAGAGGTATTAGGAGATCATGGGTCCCCATCTGTCCATTTGACACACCACTTTCGATACAGTAAAACCAATACATCTCTTCATACAGCCTTGGTTGTTATAGGTGCTTCTTAACTTACGCTTTTTTATTATCTGTGTTTATATGTTTGGTTGAAATTAATTGTACATGATTAGGGTAAGTGCAGTATGAGGTCGCGCGTTGTCGTGCAGGAGCAGCGGAGACGAGCGATTGACCAATGCTGGTTGGAGATGTGCCAGCTTCTCCATCATTGTGTTCAGTTCTTCACAGTACACATCTGCAGTAATGCTCACCCCGTTTGGTAAGAAGCTGTGATGAATCACACCGGCGCTAGACCACCAAACAGTGACCATCACTTTTCTAGGGGTAAGTTTTCGTTTAGGGCACTGTTTAGGTGCTGAACCAGGATCCAACCAACTTGCTGAGCGCTTGCGGTTGTCAAACAGAATCCATTTTTCGTCGCAGGTAACAATGCGGTTCAAAATTCCGTCATTTGTGTGTCTGTTGAGCAGTGCAAGGCACGTCTCGACGCGTACTTCGCGCTGGCGATCATTGAGTTCGTGGGGCACCCATTTGTCAAGCTTTTTTACCTTGCCAATTTGACGCAAATGGACCAATATTGTTTTGACGCTAACGTCGAAAGCTGCTGCTAATTCCGCCGTAGATTGTGTATCATCAGCTTCCACAATCGCCTTTAATTCGTCATTGTCGACCAAAGTCTTCGGACGACCACGAGGTTCATTTTTCAGGTCGAAATTCCCAGAACGGAAGCGAGCAAACCAATAACAGGCGGTGCGTTGGTTTGTGGTGTTAGCTCCGTAAACGTCATTGATGTTGCGTGCCGCTTGTGCCGCGTTGCTGCCACGACGGTACTTATATTCCATAATTACTCGAATTTTTAACGTATCCATGATGACGAAAAAGATTGAAATGCGATGAAAACGTAACACTGATCAATAAACAAATGACTACTTTTGGAAAAAGAATTCCATGTTTTTAAAATAAAATTAATTTGAAATTTGAATTCTTAGTCAAACAAAAATTATTTTGATTTGAAATAGCCAGTACTGCAGAACGGCAATTTCATAGGTAAAGACCTATTATATATATATATTTCTTAAACAGACGTTGACTATAAATAAATAAATAAATATAAATAAACCTTAGCACAAGTTTTAAATGAACTTACCAAGAGCCTAGTTCAATTTGTGTTATAGTGTCCTATATTATTATTATTGAAATTTAGGAAGGGAAATATGCACGAGTGTTTATGTAACAGATACACATCTAAATTATTAATTTTACAAGAAAACGGGACTTATCAAATATATTTTAGAAACCATAGTAATACTTTTTTTTATAAAATATACGCAAAAAGTCCCGTTTTCTTGTAAAATTCTCGGAAATCGCGAGTCTCACAAAAATATTATCTAATTAAGAAGTAAAACGAAGATTTCGTGTACATAAAGATAATCAGTACCTATCCCTATACTACTACGGTACTATATCTAACGAATGTATACATACATTCTCCACACTCCTACCCCGTATGCTATTTACAATATTGAACGGAGCTGACCCAGTAGGTGAAAAGTGAAAAATGCCTTTGCCTCTAGTTATTTTTCACGCCACCGGCGGCGCCACTCGCCATTAGTTTAGATTATACGGCCTCAAAGGGTACATTTTCAAATTGAATACGGTAGAATTAGAACGATAGGATAATTGTGTCGTATTGATGGAATATTGTGTAATATAATTAAAAATAGATACGTGCATACACTAAAGTTCGTTATTTACTTTTCGAGTGTCCGTTAGATGAACTTCGTTGATTAATATTTGCACGGTTCATTTTAGCTAAAATCACATCACAAGTTATTTTACTACATCGACTTGCATACACTTCGAAATACAAAATTTGGTGGTTATAGATACTTTTTATTGGAAACAGGTTGCTTTTCCATTGTCTAATAGGATCAATTTATTACCAGTTTCTTAGACACGACTATAACACGGGAAGAAAGGCTGATTTAATGGCATTTTATAAAACAAAGGATCGGGACAGATGTTTGATCTCTACCTACCCATATACAGGGAACCAGACGTGATGTGTATGTGTGTATGTTGATATATGTAGGAACATTTCTAGTCACTTCATGTACAAGTATAGCCACAGTGTACCATTCAATCCAACTATATTCAACAGTGCCTGTATGGAGCATATTCATACATAATTTCACTTCTGTACATTTCAAGGCATTCGCTCGACTACCTTTTGTTCCGGGCTTCGCTCGTGATTATCCAACAAGGCTTTTGTAAGGGGCTATTCAGGAAAATTGTGTTTCGGGACAAGATTGATAGGCTTTGGGCGTCTAGTGTGCTGGGATTCGATTAAGATAGAGCTAGCTAGATAGGGGGAGAATATCTGAACATTATCCATAGTACACTTACAAAAGACAAACGCGTTCACGACCCTTGCGGGATAGTCATATGTTCAGGTGTTTATTTTCGCAATTGCGAAGGTAGTAATTCTATGGCCACCTTCAAGCCACGTGTTGACCGGATAGTCAGTACTTAATGTGACAGGTGGGTAGCCATATCGCCATTTACAAGCACTAACTATTACCTGTTCGGGGAACAGGTAGATTTCCTCACGATGTTTTTCCTCAGCCAAGTATTCGACGCATTTCATAAATGTATATTTAATACGAAAATTTACATGGAAATTCAATCAACTTCATTTCCGTTGGTACATGTTGAGCGGGATTTGAACCCTGTACCCTCGATACAGAGACAAACTCCAAACAACTGAGCTACGTCGAATTAATATGGGTTTATGTAAACCTATATGATATTTTAAATTGAGCTTGTAAAATGAAATACCATTGTAAGTTTTTTTTATAATGAGCTCTTTAGCAATTTTGAACCAATTCTAATTAACTCCTATTTTATTTTCTTATAAATAAATAGCGGATCTCGAAATTTCCATGATTGTTTTATAATATGCATATAATTCTACAAACATCTAGTAATTCTACGGCTACCTTGAACCCACGTAATAACTAAATAGCTCATATAACCATATTACATTAGTGTTACCCGAATGACAGGTAAGCCGTATCGCCATTGACAATTACTGACTATTATTACTCTTAATAATACGCTTTATAAGCTATATGTTAAAACAAATGTAACGTTTTGGTAAAACATCGTGAGGAAACCTGTCTATCCCTCGGGATAGGTAATAGCCAGTGCCGATTAATGGCGATACTGTTAACTACCTATCACGTTGGGTGCTATATACTGAAACGCGGGCTTTGAGTGACCCATACCTAACATCCCTTCTAAATTTCGTGGATAGGCTTTAAAGCCTCTAACTAGCCCGCCACTTTTAAAAGCGAATATATATACACAAGTCGTGAAGCGTATGTGTGCGTTAATGTTACCACTCCGTGTACAAGTAAAATGCATGTTCCCAGCCCGTCAGCGTGTTTCCAATCTGTTGAGACAAAGTTCCCTTTGTTGTGCTCTTCGAGACTTCGATAACTAGTCGAAGTGCCGGCAGCATCTTACTTGCCACGAGATGAATCTTGCAGATTTTAGTTACTATCGATGGTTGAGATGTGTACTTGAGGGGTGAAATGAAGGGGTTTTATAATGGAGATTTTGTAAGTAAAGACAAAGACAAACGTGACAACATTAACCCTTGCTAGGTAGTCAGAGGTTCAGGTTTCTATCTCATTTTGAAGGTAGTGATTCTTTAGCCATCTCGAACCCACGTGTTGACCAGATAGTTAGTACTCAATGTGACGGGTGGTAAGCCTTGTCGCCATTTGCAATATGTAAGTGTACAATAACGTATACTATACGTATAAACACCAAAGTTCCATTATGACATCGCGAACCCAATATTTATGCTAAAAGTGAACTAGGAGGTACTATATCTCCAAGGTCCTATGCATCCCGAAAGGGATTAAAGGATGTGTATAAATATGTAGGCACAGATAAAGAATATCGAATTATATTGATACAATAAGAGTGATACAACAAATTTATTTCATTGTAAGAAGACCTACTAAAATAAAATAAAAATGATGCGCCTTTGTATTTATTAGTCATTTCAAAAACTATACTCAAAGGAAATTTGCCATATAAATGTAGAGTTTTAGAAAAATGACCATAAACTATAATAAATTAAAACCGTGAAAATGATGATGGAATAATTCGATTAGAGCTGAATAAATTTATGTAATATTTTAGTATTATATTATTTGCACTATCATACAATAAAATGTTGACTCACTCATAAATTCTCCTAAACATATATTACCATTCGAACTCCCATAGAAGTAATATTAAAATATAACAACTTAAACCCCAATACAAGTAATATTAAAATATAACTTATTTTCTCTTAATTTATCAACGGATTCCAAGAAATATTTATCCAGCTTTTTTCGCGTGACCATTTTCCCTCACCACAAGTCTTACTTTCCAATTGACAAACTAGAGGGAAAAGTTTTCAATAAAATGGAAAATGAAAAAATTGAGGCTTCATTGCCGCGGGCCCGGAATTAATTAGAGTTCTGGAATTTTAGTACAAAAACATTTCTCTTTTTACCCAGGTCAAGAATTCTCAGGCTGTTCCTATCTTATGAAGACAGTATTACTATTTTTGCCAAAAATATGCTGTACTGAACAAAGATGAAATTAGAAGTACTTTGTGGTGTGATTTTATATGGAACATTGGTTACAGGTTGCTAGCCCATCGCTCAATTGATTACATTAGTCCCCAAGTCATCTTTCACATCCCAAACTAGCACGAAATCACAGCTAGCACCAATATGAATACTTAAAAGTGACTATCTACAAGGTTACTTTCACCCCGAAAGGAATTAATAGACGTGAATGTATGTGTGCATGTAGGAGTACTTAGAACAAAATGCGTGATTTACTGACAAAGAGTGAAGTTATATGTTCCTATAGCAGTCGAGAGAGTGTGAGAGTGTATGTACAAAAAATAAATTAATTAATTAATTTAAATATTTACATTAATAATAATAATATGTATAGTATTTTTTCAAATAATCCTAATCTAGAGTAATATATATAGTGAGAGTCGACCATATAAGGACTTATATCAAAAATAATGGATATAATTTGATATCGAGATGCGAGCGATTTGTCAAGATAGTTCAAGATGGCGATCACATACTCTTACTATTTTAATGGGAATTAGAGGAGTGGATTTCCATTTGTATTAGAAATCATAAGTTAATCATTAGAATTAAACATTTTATAGAAATTAAGTAGACACTGTAGTCAATCTATCTATGTATGGAAACTAAAGTGAGATATTAACAAGCACTTACATGACCATTAACCCGTTCGGGATTATCAGAATTTCGCGTATATATCTCTGCAATGATGTTAAATCTTTGTTATAAATTCTTATAAGCAATGTTCGTACAGGAATAGGACTAAAATTACGAAGTTAAGTATCAAAGGAACCGCGTCTCATTGGATGCAGAAACTTCCCCTCAAAGCTAGATCTGAGCTGCAGAGCTAATGTGCTGGAAAGTGACTTTTGTTTTCAATGAGAATTTATTTATGAACGTAATCTCAGATGACAATAAAACATAACTTCACAACTTGTGTGTCTTCGGATAGTGTGAGTGTAGTGTGTCGTGCTATGAATTATCAAAACTTGTGAGGGTAGACAGACATTTGCTGAGACTAGAGCTAGTCTTCCCGCGACCACGGCCTATGCAACTGGGTCGAAACGTCGGGCAAAATAAAGGTAATCACATATCTTTATTAATTTATCGTGATTTGACCCGGTCTCACATAATTAATAAAATGAGTATAAATCGCGAGTGTTTAAAAATAACTATTCACAACTTGTGTTTACACACTCCCATTTTATTAGAGCAGGTAGCATTGCTGAGTACCCATCACAGAAATTTCGAAGACACGTTAGGTATGAGACACTCAAAGCCTGCGTTTTTCTATATAGACAACACCCAATTTGAAAGAGAACCGTTTTAGTTCAGACATTGCTTTTTACCTATCGCGAGGGATAGGCTGATTTCATCACCGTTACACACTAATTAAAAAATACAAATACAAAATAGTAGTTGAATGTATGTTTAGTCAGTATGATTTTCTATATCTGCGTAATTGTATAATTCCATACGAACTAATCGTACTCGTAGTTTGTAAAATACTTCATAATCTGAATTTAGGGGATATATTACGAAAAAAATATAATTTAATGTTTTGTTATTTACTTATATCAGGGAATGTTTTGAGCTAATGTACATTACGTAATTATTATTAAAACATAATAATCCTATAAACAAACATACATTTCAAACAGTACAATTTAATTTAGTTGCACCTTATATTGTTTCTATTCTGAAATCGAAGATTGGACGGGGGCCACGTAATAACAATTTATCTTTCGATAACCACTGGCTGAAACGGGCTATTCCCTAGCCAATACCTCTTGAAGCTTGCAATAATGTAGAGCGGAATATTTCTCATATTTTCCTTAGTCTGGTACTTAAAATAATGATAACTAGCTGCCATTCTTCTCGACATAAGAAATGACTAAGGTACTAGGGCTAAATGGAATCAATTGAGCGATGATCTATGAAATTTTAGTCACAATATTCATGCAACAAGGAGATCTTGGACAATTTTGTGTCTCAAAGGTTCTGTCCACCCCGAAAGGGATTAAAAGACGTGTATGTATATTTATGTACGTCTAAAATAATAAAATCTATAGACCGCTTGAAATATTGGTATGTATGGTGCTACGGTTTCAATTTGTAGTCCGTAGTCGACCATATTTTATGCTACGTGTGAATCGTAAATTAAAGTTCTACACAGCAGCACTTATTTCGAAATATTATTTTCAATTTGTAATGTGAATCTCAGTAGTAATTCATTTGAGGCTTTTTTCGTTCAAACATGTGGTTTAATATACATAAATGATAATATACATTCACGTCAAGCTTATCTCTCTATACTGGAGTAGGCTTCATTGACACATCATACACCTCTTCATTCGCACTCGGTCATATATACTTATAACGTTACCATTTTTGACTTAAAAAACGTAAATGTACATGTACATATAAGTATATTATGATTTAATATCTATTTCCATAAGTACGTATTAAGGGTGAGAGTTAGAAGTACCTATAACCGCCGAGTGTGTATGAGGAGGGTGTCAATGAAGCAAAAGCGGTCTGTCAGGATCGGGATTAATAGGGAGCCGTGATCTCTGCTTACGCGGAATTAGCGCGTGATGTGTATGTATGTAGTAAGTAATTAAGTCTTAATCAAATACGGAAGCTTTGTCATTGAACTATTTCTCAATAAATCGATAAATATAATGAGTGATATATTTAAAAAGAGTGACGTTGGAAGTGCCTATAACTGCCAAGTGTGTATGAAGATGTGTACGAATAACAATGAAACCAAATTGGATTTTCAGTATCAAGACAAATTGATAATCGTGATCTTTGCCTAACCTTCAGTAGATGTACGAGTGGCATATGTATGTTCATATATGTATTTCAACTGTGAGAATTGAACTTCCTGTAATAAAATGAAATGAATAATAAAATGAAAATTCCTGTAATATTCTATTATTAACAATTCAATGAAAAGGTTAATTCCCAATTAATTATTCCCACTCAGACCTCTGAACATGTACGAGTCCGTTCATAATTAGTCAGATAGACACTAAGCCTTTTGGGAGCTTATAATGTTATATTAAGTTAAATTAAACGCTTGTTTAAAATGTTAATTAAACTAGAATGGGGCTGGAATAGTGTAGGTACCGTTTTAGAACGGTTATTTTATTAACGGGAATGGAATATTATTTTGAGTAAAATTTCTTGCTAATGTTAAAAAGGAATAGCTAGTGTGTGAGTGAGTAAGTAACTTAAAAATTGAGGAGAAAAACACTTAATATTATTGACGATCTCCGTGGCGCGATCGGTTAGACACCCTGAACGCTAATCGTGAGCTCCCGGGTTCGATTCCCGGTGGAGGCAGAGTTAAGAACTACGCTTTTCTTCTGATTTCCAGTCTGGTTGTTGATTATATATGCTATATATGTATTTATCTATATACATTAAGTATATATTTCTTAAATATACGTTGACTAGTACCCTTAACACAAGTCTCAAATGTACTTACCAAGGGGCTAGTTGAATTGGTGTAATAACGTCCTAAAATATTATTATATATTATATTATTAATACATATAACTACAGCCTGCCACATATTCACACACGCATTCACAACCCTTGCGAGGTAATTAGAAGGGTTTCAATCTTCGCAATTGTGGAGGTAGTTATTCTGTGGCAACCTCGAATTCACGTGTTGTAATTGCTTTATTTTTTGAGGCAAATGATTATATTTATCTGAAAACAGAAATCGCGGCTTTTTCTACCGTACATTCAGTATCAATTTAAATCGGTGGTATCCGTTTTTTTGCAATAAAGTGTTGAGCTTGTAAAATCCTGCATAGTACTCTATGAAAACAATGAAGACAAACAAAAAGACAAACGCATTCACGACCATTAACCCTTGCGAGGTAGTCAGAGGTTTAGGTGTCTATCTTCGCAATTGTCAAGGTAGTAGTTCTATGGCCACCTCGAACCCACGTGTTACCCTGATAGTCAGTACTGAATGTGACAGGTGGTAAGGCATGTCGCCATTTACAAGCACTAACTATTACCTGTTGGGGGAACAGGTAGGTTTCAAAGTCAAAGTCAAAGTCAAAGTCAAATGTTTTTATTCAACATAAGTACAAGTACAGTACATTCATTGAAAGTCAAAACATTTGCCTGACACTGGTTGTCTCTTATCATTGAAATTCTACCGTTGGTTCGGAAGCCCTGGCTCGGAGAAGAACCAACAAGAAACTCCGGCTTTCAGGATTTTTTGCCCAGTGCCATTTACAAAAACAAATTTATAAAGAAACATAATTAACTTTGCACATATCGCTTAGATGCACTCATTGCCAACCCTGAGCATCGGCAAGGTAGTCTCCGACCGCGTAGTAAGCGCCCCGGACTAGTCGGCCTCTAACTATAGTCTTAAATTTAGGCAAGGGCAATCGCGTAATCCAGTCCGGTAAATGATTATAAAAACGCACGCAATTTCCAATAAAAGATTTCTTGACCTTTTGAAGCCTCGAGGGCGCAACATACAGCTTATGTTTGTTCCTAGTATTAATTTTATGAACATCACAGTTTCTTCTAAAAATATTTATATTTTTATGTACATAAATGACACAATCATATATGTACTGAGCAACAACCGTCAAAATATCAATTTCTTTAAATTTTTCACGAAGTGACTCTCTGGGGCCCATTCTATAAATGCAGCGAACAGCCCTCTTCTGCAAAACGAATATCGTGTTTATGTCAGCAGCACAACCCCACAGCAAGATGCCATAAGACATAATGCTATGAAAGTAGCTGAAATAAACAACCCTAGCCGTGAACTCGTCCGTGTATTCCCTAATCCGTTTAACAGCATATGCCGCGGAACTAAGTTTTTTAGATAAAACGCGAATGTGGTCTCCCCACTGCAGCTTTGAATCTAAAGTTATCCCTAAGAAGACAGTAGTATTAATTTTATCTATTTTCTCATTATTTATTATTAGATTGGTTTCGACACCATTAACATTTGGCAAAGTAAATTTAATACATTTTGTTTTATTATTATTAAGAACTAAATTGTTATATTGAAACCATTGAACTACATCTCCTATCACCGAGTTTACTTTTTGCGACTCATCAATTTTCCTGCTAATTTTAAAGATTAGGGATGTGTCATCAGCAAAAAGGACCATCCTGCACCTATTTTTAGTTACAAAAGGTAAGTCATTTATGTATACTAGGAAAAGGAACGGACCTAATATTGAACCTTGAGGCACCCCCATCTGGACTGAACGACCCGACGACTGCTCCAAACCAATAGTTACTTTTTGTACTCTATTACTTAAATATGATTTTATTACATTTAGTGAATTATTTTTAACTCCATAATACTCTAATTTTCTTATTATTATATCATGTCGGACACAATCGAACGCTTTAGAAAGGTCACAGAAGATACCAAATGCATCCTGTGACCGTTCCCAGGCATCAAAAATCCCTTTTATTAATTCTACACCAGCATCAGTGGTGGACAAACCCTTTGTGAAGCCAAATTGTTTAGAATGTAGCAGTCCGTTCAAATTAAAATGGTACAACATCTGATTTAACAAGATTTTCTCGAATACTTTACTTAATGCTGGTAGCACGGATATTGGACGGTAATTAGATGGGTCCAAGGTACTACCAGACTTATATATCGGTGTTACTCTACTTAGTTTCATTAAATCAGGGTACGAACCTGATTCTATCGAGGCATTGAAAACCGATGCCAGATAAGGTGCCAACAAGTCAATAATAACACTAATTGTTTTGACCGAGTGTCCAAACAGATCCACAGTTTTTTTCTTACTGAAAGTTTTGAATGTTTTTATTATTTCTAATGGAGTTGTAGGCCTAAAACGGAACTCAACATCACAACACGGGGCCGACAACGCAAGCAGATTGCAAGCCTTCTCAGCGCAACTGTTTAGTGAGCTGGATGTCATCAAAGGGAGGTTTCCAAAATATTCTTCAAAACATGAAGCAACATCTGCTTCGCCACATACAATTTTATTATTAAGTTTCAACTTTAGATTATTTTGATTATATGTTTTAACTCTACCAGTTTCAGATTTAATGACATCCCACGTTTCCTTGATTATATTTTTAGATTTGAGTATTTTATTCCTAATATACAGCGACTTAGCCTGGACACAAACGTTTTTGAATATCTTTGAATACAATTTTACATAGTTTCTAAAAGTTACACTAAAGTTTGTTGTTTTTTCTTCATACAATCGATACAATTTTGTCCTACTAACATGGATACCCGGTGTTGCCCAATCACTAAACTTTTTCCTTGAATTTATATTTAAAGTTTTTGGAATAAAAACAGATTTATGTTCCCCATTAATTAGATCAAAAACTGTTTGGAACATTTTGTTAGGACAGCTACTGTGTATATTAAACAATCTTAATTTGTTGTTAATTTGTTCTCTAAAACGCTCCAAACGCCGTTCAGTTACCGGAATACAAGTTATAAGCTGAGAATTATTAGAATATATATTTTTGTTAAACGAAGCTAACAGGCCACTGTGATCAGACCTAAAAATATTAATAATTTTGCTGCTGTTTGGGTTCTCATTACTGAATATATTATCAATACATGTAGCAGAATGGCTGGTCACCCTTGTTGGGCTTTCAAATATTCTATCCAACCCAAAAGACCAGAACAAATTTAGAAGTCTAGTAGCCCGTGTCGAGGACTCCAAAAGATCAACATTGAAATCACCACAAAAGATTATGGTCTTATTAGATTTACACAGCTTAAGCAATACCATTTCTAAAATTTTCTCAAAGACACAGAAGTCGCCATTAGGTGGCCTATATAAGCAACAAACAATGAATGCATCTGCCTCCACACAGGACATTTCTATTATTTTTTCTACACTTTCTGAGATTATATCATTGCGAACCTTATTTTTAATACTTTTATGCATAATTATCATAGAGCCACCGTGTATTGAATTTTCACGGCAAAAAGAACTAACAATATTATAATTTTTAAAATTATATATTAATTCATAATCTTTGGCCCAGTGTTCACAAATACAAAATACATTTATATTATTATTATTTAAAAATAATTCAATTTCTAATTCCTTACCAGCTATGCTTTGAATGTTCTGATGAACAACACTAAGACACTGTGTGGAGTTAAGCTGTGCACATGTTTCATTTCTGATGCAAGGGGAATCCTCTTTTGTCAAAAACCACGATGTTTTCCCTCAGTACCACTACTCATTCCTCACTACTCTATGTAACCACAGATATACTACTCATCCGCCCATCACTATGTATCATTACTTACTTACTCACTACTTATTGCGGAAAATCTTTACATACATGTCAAAAACGTCACCTAGAACGATCCTGACAAATCTCTCTTGCTTCATTCACACCCATTAACCATAAAAAACTTTAAGAACTAAAAATATAAGTATTCTCCACCTGTTCTCGATGGCAAGGGATGGAGTCGTCAAATGACCTAATTGAAACGTCCCTTTTGAAACAACATCAATCATTGGTCGGCCGCAAGACGCAGAATAAATGAGGCGTGGAGAGGGTTAGATTTATTTTGACTTTGTAGAGCAACTCTTATAGCGTTTCAGGAAAAACTATGGTTTCTAATATATAAAATGACAGTAGATGTAGTGACAAAAATGGTATCAAAAATATCTTACAATAAACGTGAACGAATATATACTCTACTGTAGATTGACGTGTTTAATAGGAAAAACAGAAGATCAGGTATGAGTAGATTATTGAACGTAAGTTGCTAGTAAATGTATAAGTGTTCAAATCAAATATACCCTTAGTTGAGTTCTGAGCAAATTGTTAATTTAATTTTAATTTGTGTTAAAATAAATATAAATAATATCTTTTTTATATCTTTATTTTCCTATTTATTTTATATGTACCTATAATATGAGTGAAAAAGAAGAGCGATTACGTAGAGGCCGGCCCAATAAGACGTATGACAGTCAGAAAGACGCTATTCTGCAAAAGGTGACGTTAGAAGTACCTATAACCACCGAGTGTGTATGGAAAGATGAATGAGTGTCAATGAAGCGAAAGTGGTCTGTCAGGATCGGGACAAATGGGGATCTGTTAACTCTACCTACCTCTCTACAGGGAATTAGGCGTGATGTGTATGTATGTTTATTTTCTTTCAGTTTTTAAGATGAATCCCCCTCCACACCCCCTCTATTCCAAGTGCTATTCACAATCTTGTTCTGCGACTGACCAAGTGGAATGAAAGGTGAAAAATGTTTTGGGGCTCTAGTTATTTCTCACGCCGCTGGAGGCGCCACTTTCTATTAGTCCAATGTTCCTGGGAAACTTAAAGAAAAAGAAGTTTAAAATAATCTCGTTGTACATTTCTAGTAGGTGGTTTGTTAGGATCGGAACTAATGAAGATAATTGATCTCTACCTACAAATTTGAAGGGGTGTGATTCGTATGTATGTATTGGTACAAACAATAGCAGTAAGAATAGCAAAAAGCTTAGTTTCAGAGATAATAAAAACCTTCTGTATTCAGTGTATGAACTCGTGTATAATTATAACTGTCGTTTTGATTGATGAATATTTTGATAATTTATATGTGCCAATACCTTCGTAGTTACAAGAGTAATTCAAATCTCTGATTCCCTAAAAAGAAAAAATGTACTTACGTTTGTTTTTCTTTATATTTACTAACCTTTGTGGCATAACTTAAGTATCTTCAGATAATTTTCCCATACGAGTAGATTACTAGTTTTGATATAACAAAACGATTCTACTCCTAATGTAAGGAACGTAAACTCTACTCAACCCAAAAGTTGACAGTCGTGATATTTATGTTTGTGTATGTGTGTATAACCTGACCTATTGATTTTCTGTTCAACATACTTATTCGTAGCTTCAAAACACTGGTATTTTCCATTATGTCGCCTCAACTCATGAATATTACTGAGATTATTAACTCGGTATCGGATAATCCTAATTTTCCTATTACACGTTTTCCCTTTGACGTTTGGTCGCGGAAAAATCTGTTTTTACATATATTCACGCTTCTACATCCCTAACCTTACGAGGGATAGGAAAAAATGTATAGAATTATATAATAACCTATATTTTGTATTGACAAAGAGTTTAGGTGGAAATTTTGTTAAGCATGTTCGTAAAAAGAAATTAATGTGAACGGAATAATACACAAAAAGGAAGGTAATATAAAAAAGAATGAGAATGTGGAAAGAACAGACGAATGAGACAAAATAAGAAAGTGACTGAAGAAATTACTGATGACAGAAGAGTATGGAAGCGAGAAAAAAGTTGTACCGACCCCAACTAGTTGGGATACGAACATGGGGAGGTAATGAATTAAATAATATCATAATATAAATAACTTTGATCAAATGATTGCCAGCTTTATAAAAAATACTATCACAGCTGCATCCACGGTTACATACCAACTGCGAATCCCATCCCGGGATGTTTGTGAGGCAAACAGTTTCGCTAAACAAACAAATCGATGGTTCCCAAATACGTTACGCAAAGTGTCACACGGTATAGTACGTGTAATTCAGGAAAGACTGTTTTGTAATGCCTTTGGTTTTTTAAAGAAAGCAATAAATAGACGACTTCTTTCACTGCACAAAATTAATATAAATTAAGAAAAATTTCAATAAATAACATTCAGTGAAAGGTTACTGCCTCAGTAGCTGATGCGAATTCTTTTAAATACACTGGCAATAGATCGCAATTAACCGCAGATACACGACTGTAGTACATAATATATTTAGACCTTTGGGTGTATATTTATGACTATCTGAAAACACAATTGTCCCTTACTGTTGTTTGGTAATTTCTTATGATTCTTTATAAAAATCCAACTAAAATTTACTTCAAAGTACGAACAAATTTTTAAGTCACTAGCTTTGTAAATTATTTACTATAAAGAAATGATTTTTTCTTTCCTTTATTTCATTCTTCTAAAAGAGTGTATTCAGCGTGAAGAACAGAAGAGCATACATGGTCAATGGGTGTGAGTGAAGCAAGGGAGATTTGTAAAGATAATTCCAAGTGGCTTTCGATCGTCTCTGCCTATCCAATTCGGAAAGTAAATACGTAAGTATGATTTTGTGTAATATTTGTCCTAAATTTCATCTCCGACATCTTTAAATAAACCAACCCAATTCCGTGCCTTTGTCTATTCGAAATCCTCCCACATATTTTCCGTTAACTCTTCATCTATCGCAAATTATGCGACACAGAACAGCCTTATCAAAGCCTGTGACATCAAAGTAATGCGATAGTTTGTTTCTGGGAATGCCAAAGAGGTATGCCGGTACATACCTCCTTTGAAGTTCGAATACTCTTTTCGTATTCAGGATATTCGATGCGAAACATAAAGGAAATTTGCTTTCATTATGGCTAAAGTTATTTATGTACTATGAAGGACGTAAATAGAAAATGACTAAAGGTTTTACTTGGCGATGGGTTGGCAACTGAAATAATAATCACACGTCAATACTGATGCTTAACATTACAGACGAAACCTTAATATTAGTGTCAGTTTGGTTACAAATCTATATTTTTGTGCCTTATTAACACTTTTGGGTGGAAGGAACCTCGAAGCTTACCGCTGTCAGTTTTATTATTACTGCTTTCTTATATAGAAAGAAAAAAAACACTTTATTCACTACATTTATAAAAACCAAACATTGTAAATATAAATGTAAAGGAAACCGTTGATGCAGTGAAAAGGTGCTGCTTCAGTATACGCTGTAGCTAGGCTGCATCACTGGCCCTCCGGCAGCACCCGATTCGGAAACTGCCACAAGCTGCATATAATAAATAATAAACATACACAAAATTATTTATTTATAATATACATCGTGACAAATACAGATAATATAAAAATTACTCTTACATAAAATTGAAACATTATAATTCATAATCATAGACATGTAGATAGAGATAGTCACATTCATACATATACAAACATATATCACGTACTCTATTCCTTTGCAAAAAGAATAGTACCTCCAAGCCACAAGAACACCCTCAGCGTAATAAATAGAGTGGAGTTGAAATAACATAAATATTCACAATTAATGATAGGTTCCCAGCCCATAACCAGTATCCCGTCATCCCGGCATGTCGTAGAAGGGAAGCAAGGCACTAGAAGTAAATAGAATATATTGTGCGATGGATGGCAACCTGCCATCAATGGTTCATTATGATATCGCAACTCCAATATCCGTGCTAAAAAGTGACCTAGGAGATATCATACCTCCAATGTTTTGGCAATCCTGAAAGGGATTAAAGGATGTGAATATATAGGCAAGCATGCCCAATAGATACCATTCACCAAGAGCTTAATCGCCTGTTACGACTTTCCGATATAAACGGCAGCTAGTTAGCATTCTTTTTATGTCCCAGTCTAGCAGGGCAATTCTGACAAATGGAAAGCAGCATAATAGGTGCTGACGAGCCATTGTCGAATGCTTTTGTTCCAGGATTATGTGGATGGCTGATGATTGGCCGGGAGGGTTATTGGGCCCTTATTTGAATTTGATGAGTGATGAATTTTGGCTAAGCCCTAGTGAAGATTGTTGATTGTGGGTTTTAAAAGTCATTAATGTTGTGTATAAATAAATTATCAGTATGAAGGGTAATCGTCTATTTTAGTTCATTTAACAGCGATGTATAAACGAGGAATGTAATACAAGATTTAGTATTGACTTCCCCTATATTGTTGTTCAAACGCTAAGAATAAGCGTGTTCACGACCATGTAACATTGCGAAGTAGTCAGAGTTTCCAGTTTTCATCTCCACAATCGCGAATGTAGTAATTATATGGCCGCCGTGTTCAGTACTCAATGTGGCAGGTGGCAAACGAAGTCACCACAACTTTATTAAAACTTCGTCCTTCAAGGATATTTCGGCAAAGGACTATCGTCCTTCGAGGATATTCCTGAAAAGGACTATCGTCCTTCAAGGATATTCCTGAGAAATACGAAAGGCCTTCAAGGATATTCCTGAAAAGGATGAAAATCCTTCAAGGACATTCCTGAAAAGGACAATCATCCTTCAAGGATATTCCTGAAAAGGACGATCGTCCTTCAAGGACATTCCTGAAAAGGACTATCGTCCTTCAAGGATATTCTTCCTGAAAAGGACGAAAGTCCTCCAAGGATATTCCTGAAAAGGACGATCGTCCTTCAAGGACATTCCTGAAAAGGTCTATCGTCCTTCAAGGATATTCCTGAAAGGAATATCGTCCTTCAAGGACATTCCTAAAAAGGACTATCGTCCTTCAAGGACATTCCTGAAAAGGACTATCGTCCTTCAAGAACATTCCTGAAAAGGACTATCGTCCTTCAAGGACATTCCTGAAAAGGACTATCGTCCTTCAAGGATATTCCTGAAAAGGACTATCGTCCTTCAAGGACATTCCTAAAAAGGACTATCGTCCTTCGAGGACATTCCTGAAAAGGACTATCGTCCTTCAAGGATATTCCTGAAAAGGACTATCGTCCTTCAAGGACATTCCTGAAAAGGACTATCGTCCTTCAAGGACATTCCCGAAAAGGACGATCGTCCTTAAAGGATATTCCTGAAAAGGGCTATCGTCCTTCAAGGACATTCCTGAAAAGGGCTATCGTCCTTCAAGGACATTCCTGAAAAGGACGATCGTCCCTCAAGGATATTCCTGAAACGGGCTTTCGTCCTTCAAGGACATTCCTGAAAAGGACTATCGTCCTTCAAGGATATTCCTGAAAAGTACTATCGTCCTACAAGGACATTCCTGAAAAGGACTATCGCCCTTCAAGGATATTCCTGAAAAGGACTATCGTCCTTCAAGGACATTCCTGAAAAGGACTAGCGTCCTTCAATTATATTCCTGAAAAGGACGATCGTCCTTCAAGGACATTCCTGAAAAGGACTATCGTCCTTCAAGGACATTCCTGAAAAGTACTATCGTCCTTCAAGGACATTCCTGAAAAGGACTAGCGTCCTTCAAGTATATTCCTGAAAAAACCGATCGTCCTTCAAGGACATTCCTAAAAAGGACTATCGTTCTTCAAGGACATTCCTGAAAAGGACTATCGTCCTTTAAGGACTTTCCTGAATAGGACTATCGTCCTTTCAGGATATTCCTTAAATAGACGAAAGTCGTTGAAGGACATTCCTTAAAAGGACTATCGTCCTTTTAGGATATTCCTGAAAAGGCTATCGTCCTTCAAGGACATTCCTGAAAAGGACGATCGTCCTTCAAGGACATTCCTGAAAAGGACTATCGTCCTTCAAGGACATTCCTGAAAAGGACTATCGTCCTTCAAGGACATTCCTGAAAAGGACGATCGTTCTTCAAGGATATTCCTGAAAAGGGCTATCGTCCTTCCAGGATATTCCTGAAAAGGACGAAAGTCGTTGAAGGACATTCCTGAAAAGGCTATCGTCCTCCAAGGACATTCCTGAAAAGGACGATCGCCCTTCAAGGACATTACTGAAAAGGACTATCGTCCTTCAAGGACATTCCTGAAAAGGACTATCGTCCTTAAAGGACATTTCTGAAAAGGACTATCGTCCTTCCAGTATATTCCTTAAAAGGACGAAAGTCGTTGAAGGACATTCCTGAAAAGGACAATCGTCCTTTCAGGATATTCCTGAAAAGGACGATCGTCCTTCAAGGACATTCCTGAAAAGGAATATCGTCCTTCAAGGATATTCTTCCTGGAAAGGACGAAAGTCGTTCCAGGACATTCCTGAAAAGGCTATCGTCCTTCAAGGACATTCCTGAAAAGGACGATCGTCCTTCAAGGACATTCCTGAAAAGGAATATCGTCCTTCAAGGATATTCTTCCTGGAAAGGACGAAAGTCGTTCCAGGACATTCCTGAAAAGGCTATCGTCCTTCAAGGACATTCCTGAAAAGGACGATCGTCCTTCAAGGACATTCCTGAAAAGGACGATCGTCCTTAAAGGATATTCCTGAAAAGGGCTATCGTCCTTCAAGGACATTCCTGAAAAGGGCTATCGTCCTTCAAGGACATTCCTGAAAAGGACAATCGCCCTTCAAGGATATTCCTGAAAAGGACTATCGTCCTTCAAGGACATTCCTGAAAAGGACGATCGTCCTTCAAGGACATTCCTGAAAAGGACGAAAGTCCTTCAAGGACATACCTGAAAAAAACTATCGTTCGTCAAGGACATTCCTGAAAAGGAATATCGTCCTTCAAGGATATTCTTCCTGGAAAGGACGAAAGTCGTTCCAGGACATTCCTGAAAAGGCTATCGTCCTTCAAGGACATTCCTGAAAAGGACGATCGTCCTTCAAGGACATTCCTGAAAAGGACTATCGTCCTTCAAGGACATTCCCGAAAAGGACGATCGTCCTTAAAGGATATTCATGAAAAGGGCTATCGTCCTTCAAGGACATTCCTGAAAAGGGCTATCGTCCTTCAAGGACATTCCTGAAAAGGACGATCGTCCTTCAAGGATATTCCTGAAAAGGGCTTTCGTCCTTCAAGGACATTCCTGAAAAGGACTATCGTCCTTCAAGGATATTCCTGAAAAGTACTATCGTCCTTCAAGGACATTCCTGAAAAGGACTATCGCCCTTCAAGGATATTCCTGAAAAGGACTATCGTCCTTCAAGGACATTCCTGAAAAGGACTAGCGTCCTTCAATTATATTCCTGAAAAGGACGATCGTCCTTCAAGGACATTCCTGAAAAGGACTATCGTCCTTCAAGGACATTCCTGAAAAGTACTATCGTCCTTCAAGGACATTCCTGAAAAGGACTAGCGTCCTTCAATAATATTCCTGAAAAAACCGATCGTCCTTCAAGGACATTCCTAAAAAGGACTATCGTTCTTCAAGGACATTCCTGAAAAGGACTATCGTCCTTTAAGGACTTTCCTGAATAGGACTATCGTCCTTTCAGGATATTCCTTAAAAGGACGAAAGTCGTTGAAGGACATTCCTTAAAAGGACTATCGTCCTTTTAGAATATTCCTGAAAAGGCTATCGTCCTTCAAGGACATTCCTGAAAAGGACGATCGTCCTTCAAGGACATTCCTGAAAAGGACTATCGTCCTTCAAGGACATTCCTGAAAAGGACTATCGTCCTTCAAGGACATTCCTGAAAAGGACGATCGTTCTTCAAGGATATTCCTGAAAAGGACTATCGTCCTTCCAGTATATTCCTTAAAAGGACGAAAGTCGTTGAAGGACATTCCTGAAAAGGACTATCGTCCTTTAAGGATTTTCCTGAAAAGGCTATCGTCCTTCAAGGACATTCCTGAAACGGACGATCGTCCTTCAAGGACATTCCTGAAAAGGGCTATCGTCCTTCAAGGACATTCCTGAAAAGGACGATCGCCCTTCAAGGACATTACTGAAAAGGACTATCGTCCTTCAAGGACATTCCTGAAAAGGACTATCGTCCTTAAAGGACATTTCTGAAAAGGCTTATCGTCCTTCCAGTATATTCCTTAAAAGGACGAAAGTCGTTGAAGGACATTCCTGAAAAGGACTATCGTCCTTTAAGGATTTTCCTGAAAAGGCTATCGTCCTTCAAGGACATTCCTGAAACGGACGATCGTCCTTCAAGGACATTCCTGAAAAGGACTATCGTCCTTCAAGGACATTCCTGAAAAGGACTATCGTCCTTCAAGGACATTCCTGAAAAGGGCTATCGTCCTTCAAGGACATTCCTGAAAAGGACAATCGCCCTTCAAGGATATTCCTGAAAAAGGGCTATCGTCCTTCAAGAACATTCCTGAAAAGGACTATCGTCCTTCCAGGATATTCCTGAAAAGGACTGTCGTCCTTCAAGGACATTTCTGAAAAGGACTATCGTCCTTCCAGTATATTCCTTAAAAGGACGATCGTCCTTCAAGGACATTCCTGAAAAGGACTATCGTCCTTTAAGGATATTCCTGAAAAGGACTATCGTCCTTCAAGGACATTCCTAAAAAGGACTATCGTCCTTCAAGGACATTCCTGAAAAGGACGATCGTTCTTCAAGGACATTTCTGAAAAGGACTATCGTCCTTCCAGTATATTCCTTAAAAGGACGATCGTCCTTCAAGGACATTCCTGAAAAGGACTATCGTCCTTCAAGGATATTCCTGAAAAGGACTATCGTCCTTCAAGGACATTCCTGAAAAGGACTATCGTCCTTCAAGGATATTCCTGAAAAGGACTATCGTCCTTCAAGGACATTCCTGAAAAGGACTATCGTCCTTCAAGGATATTCCTGAAAAGGACTATCGTCCTTCCAGTATATTCCTTAAAAGGACGATCGTCCTTCAAGGACATTCCTGAAAAGGACTATCGTCCTTCAAGGATATTCCTGAAAAGGACTATCGTCCTTCAAGGACATTCCTGAAAAGGACTATCGTCCTTCAAGGACATTCTTGAAAAGGACTATCGTCCTTCAAGGACATTCCTGAAAAGGACTATCATCGTCCTTCAAGGACATTCCTGAAAAGGACGATCGTTCTTCAAGGACATTCCTGAAAAGGACGATCGTCCTTGAAGGACATTCCTGAAAAGGACTATCGTCCTTCAAGGACATTCCTGAAAAGGACTATCGTCCTTCAAGGACATTCCTGAAAAGTAATATCGTCCTTCAAGGACATTCCTGAAAAGGACTAGCGTCCTTCAAGTATATTCCTGAAAAGGACGATCGTCCTTCAAGGACATTCCTTAAAAGGACTATCGTCCTTCAAGGACATTCCTGAAAAGGACTATCGTCCTTTAAGGACTTTCCTGAAAAGGACGATCGCCCTTCAAGGACATTACTGAAAAGGACTATCGTCCTTCAAGGACATTCCTGAAAAGGACTATCGTCCTTAAAGGACATTTCTGAAAAGGACTATCGTCCTTCCAGTATATTCCTTAAAAGGACGAAAGTCGTTGAAGGACATTCCTGAAAAGGACTATCGTCCTTTAAGGATTTTCCTGAAAAGGCTATCGTCCTTCAAGGACATTCCTGAAACGGACGATCGTCCTTCAAGGACATTCCTGAAAAGGGCTATCGTCCTTCAAGGACATTCCTGAAAAGGACGATCGCCCTTCAAGGACATTACTGAAAAGGACTATCGTCCTTCAAGGACATTCCTGAAAAGGACTATCGTCCTTAAAGGACATTTCTGAAAAGGACTATCGTCCTTCCAGTATATTCCTTAAAAGGACGAAAGTCGTTGAAGGACATTCCTGAAAAGGACTATCGTCCTTTAAGGATTTTCCTGAAAAGGCTATCGTCCTTCAAGGACATTCCTGAAACGGACGATCGTCCTTCAAGGACATTCCTGAAAAGGACTATCGTCCTTCAAGGACATTCCTGAAAAGGACTATCGTCCTTCAAGGACATTCCTGAAAAGGGCTATCGTCCTTCAAGGACATTCCTGAAAAGGACAATCGCCCTTCAAGGATATTCCTGAAAAAGGGCTATCGTCCTTCAAGAACATTCCTGAAAAGGACTATCGTCCTTCCAGGATATTCCTGAAAAGGACTATCGTCCTTAAAGGACATTTCTGAAAAGGACTATCGTCCTTCCAGTATATTCCTTAAAAGGACGATCGTCCTTCAAGGACATTCCTGAAAAGGACTATCGTCCTTTAAGGATATTCCTGAAAAGGACTATCGTCCTTCCAGGATATTCCTGAAAAGGACTATCGTCCTTAAAGGACATTTCTGAAAAGGACTATCGTCCTTCCAGTATATTCCTTAAAAGGACGATCGTCCTTCAAGGACATTCCTGAAAAGGACTATCGTCCTTCAAGGACATTCCTGAAAAGGACTATCGTCCTTTAAGGATATTCCTGAAAAGGACTATCGTCCTTCAAGGACATTCCTAAAAAGGACTATCGTCCTTCAAGGACATTCCTGAAAAGGACGATCGTTCTTCAAGGACATTTCTGAAAAGGACTATCGTCCTTCCAGTATATTCCTTAAAAGGACGATCGTCCTTCAAGGACATTCCTGAAAAGGACTATCGTCCTTCAAGGATATTCCTGAAAAGGACTATCGTCCTTCAAGGACATTCCTGAAAAGGACTATCGTCCTTCAAGGATATTCCTGAAAAGGACTATCGTCCTTCAAGGACATTCCTGAAAAGGACTATCGTCATTCAAGGATATTCCTGAAAAGGACTATCGTCCTTCCAGTATATTCCTTAAAAGGACGATCGTCCTTCAAGGACATTCCTGAAAAGGACTATCGTCCTTCAAGGATATTCCTGAAAAGGACTATCGTCCTTCAAGGACATTCCTGAAAAGGACTATCGTCCTTCAAGGACATTCTTGAAAAGGACTATCGTCCTTCAAGGACATTCCTGAAAAGGACTATCATCGTCCTTCAAGGACATTCCTGAAAAGGACGATCGTTCTTCAAGGACATTCCTGAAAAGGACGATCGTCCTTGAAGGACATTCCTGAAAAGGACTATCGTCCTTCAAGGACATTCCTGAAAAGGACTATCGTCCTTCAAGGACATTCCTGAAAAGTAATATCGTCCTTCAAGGACATTCCTGAAAAGGACTAGCGTCCTTCAAGTATATTCCTGAAAAGGACGATCGTCCTTCAAGGACATTCCTTAAAAGGACTATCGTCCTTCAAGGACATTCCTGAAAAGGACTATCGTCCTTTAAGGACTTTCCTGAAAAGGACTATCGTCCTTTCAGGATATTCCTTAAAATGACGAAAGTCCTTGAAGGACATTTCTTAAAAGGACTATCGTCCTTTTAGGATATTACTGAAAAGGACTATCGTCCTTCAAGGACATTCCTGAAAAGGACTATCGTCCTTCAAGGACATTCCTGAAAAGTAATATCGTCCTTCAAGGACATTCCTGAAAAGGACTAGCGTCCTTCAAGTATATTCCTGAAAAGGACGATCGTCCTTCAAGGACATTCCTTAAAAGGACTATCGTCCTTCAAGGACATTCCTGAAAAGTAATATCGTCCTTCAAGGACATTCCTGAAAAGGACTAGCGTCCTTCAAGTATATTCCTGAAAAGGACGATCGTCCTTCAAGGACATTCCTTAAAAGGACTATCGTCCTTCAAGGACATTCCTGAAAAGGACAATCGTCCTTCAAGGACATTCCTGAAAAGGACTATCGTCCTTCAAGGACATTCCTGAAAAGGACTATCGTCCTTCAAGGACATTCCTGAAAAGGACGATCGTTCTTCAAGGATATTCCTGAAAAGGACTATCGTCCTTCAAGGACATTCCTGAAAAGGACTATCGTCCTTCAAGGACATTCCTGAAAAGTAATATCGTCCTTCAAGGACATTCCTGAAAAGGACTAGCGTCCTTCAAGTATATTCCTGAAAAGGACGATCGTCCTTCAAGGACATTCCTTAAAAGGACTATCGTCCTTCAAGGACATTCCTGAAAAGGACAATCGTCCTTCAAGGACATTCCTGAAAAGGACTATCGTCCTTCAAGGACATTCCTGAAAAGGACTATCGTCCTTCAAGGACATTCCTGAAAAGGACGATCGTTCTTCAAGGATATTCCTGAAAAGGGCTATCGTCCTTCAAGGACATTCCTGAAAAGGACAATCGCCCTTCAAGGATATTCCTGAAAAAGGGCTATCGTCCTTCAAGAACATTCCTGAAAAGGACTATCGTCCTTCCAGGATATTCCTGAAAAGGCTATCGTCCTTCAAGGACATTCCTGAAAAGGACGATCGTCCTTCAAGGAGATTACTGAAAAGGACTATCGTCCTTCAAGGACATTCCTGAAAAGGACTATCGTCCTTAAAGGACATTTCTGAAAAGGACTATCGTCCTTCCAGTATATTCCTTAAAAGGACGAAAGTCGTTGAAGGACATTCCTGAAAAGGACTATCGTCCTTTAAGGATTTTCCTGAAAAGGCTATCGTCCTTCAAGGACATTCCTGAAAAGGACGATCGTCCTTCAAGGACATTCCTGAAAAGGACGAAAGTCGTTGAAGGACATTCCTGAAGAGGACAATCGTCCTTTCAGGATATTCCTGAAAAGGCTATCGTCCTTCAAGGACATTCCTGAAAAGGACGATCGTCCTTCAAGGAGATTACTGAAAAGGACTATCGTCCTTCAAGGACATTCCTGAAAAGGACTATCGTCCTTAAAGGACATTTCTGAAAAGGACTATCGTCCTTCCAGTATATTCCTTAAAAGGACGAAAGTCGTTGAAGGACATTCCTGAAAAGGACTATCGTCCTTTAAGGATTTTCCTGAAAAGGCTATCGTCCTTCAAGGACATTCCTGAAAAGGACGATCGTCCTTCAAGGACATTCCTGAAAAGGACGAAAGTCGTTGAAGGACATTCCTGAAAAGGACAATCGTCCTTTAAGGATTTTCCTGAAAAGGCTATCGTCCTTCAAGGACATTCCTGAAAAGGACTATCGTCCTTCAAGGACATTCCTAAACAGGACTATCGTCCTTCAAGGATATTCCTGAAAAGGACGATCGTCCTTCAAGGACATTCCTGAAAAGGACGATCGTCCTTCAAGGACATTACTGAAAAGGACTATCGTCCTTCAAGGACATTCCTGAAAAGGCATATCGTCCTTAAAAGACATTTCTGAAATGGACTATCGTCCTTTCAGTATATTCCTTAAAAGGACGAAAGTCGTTGAAGGACATTCCTGAAAAGGACTATCGTCCTTTGAGGATTTTCCTGAAAAGGCTATCGTCCTTCAAGGACATTCCTGAAAAGGACGATCGTCCTTCAAGGACATTCCTGAAAAGGACTATCGTCCTTCAAGGACATTCCTAAAAAGGACTATCGTCCTTCAAGGACATTCCTGAAAAGGACTATCGTCCTTCAAGGACATTCCTGAAAAGGACTATCGTCCTTCAAGGACATTCCTGAAAAGGACGATTGTCCTTAAAGGTTATTCCTAAAAAGGGCTATCGTCCTTCAAGGACATTCCTGAAAAGGGCTATCGTCCTTCAAGGACATTCCTGAAAAGGACTGTCGTCCTTCAAGGACATTCCTGAAAAGGACGATTGTCCTTAAAGGTTATTCCTAAAAAGGGCTATCGTCCTTCAAGGACATTCCTGAAAAGGGCTATCGTCCTTCAAGGACATTCCTGAAAAGGACGATTGTCCTTAAAGGTTATTCCTAAAAAGGGCTATCGTCCTTCAAGGACATTCCTGAAAAGGGCTATCGTCCTTCAAGGACATTCCTGAAAAGGACTGTCGTCCTTCAAGGACATTCCTGAAAAGGACGATTGTCCTTAAAGGTTATTCCTAAAAAGGGCTATCGTCCTTCAAGGACATTCCTGAAAAGGGCTATCGTCCTTCAAGGACATTCCTGAAAAGGACTGTCGTCCTTCAAGGACATTCCTGAAAAGGACGATCGTCCTTCAAGGATATTCCTGAAAAAGGGCTATCGTCCTTCAAGAACATTCCTGAAAAGGACTATCGTCCTTCAAGGACATTCCTGAAAAGGACGATTGTCCTTAAAGGTTATTCCTAAAAAGGGCTATCGTCCTTCAAGGACATTCCTGAAAAGGGCTATCGTCCTTCAAGGACATTCCTGAAAAGGACTGTCGTCCTTCAAGGACATTCCTGAAAAGGACGATCGTCCTTCAAGGATATTCCTGAAAAAGGACTATCGTCCTTCAAGGACATTCCTGAAAAGGACGATCGTCCTTCAAGGACATTCCTGAAAAGGACAATCGTCCTTCAAGGATATTCCTGAAAAAGGGCTATCGTCCTTCAAGAACATTCCTGAAAAGGACTATCGTCCTTCAAGGACATTCCTGAAAAGGACGATCGTCCTTCAAGGACATTCCTGAAA
Organism: Leucoptera coffeella; assembly: GCA_030578115.1. Classification (NCBI taxonomy): domain Eukaryota; kingdom Metazoa; phylum Arthropoda; class Insecta; order Lepidoptera; family Lyonetiidae; genus Leucoptera; species Leucoptera coffeella. The sequence continues at coordinate 57,310 of JAMBLF010000901.1, forward strand.
AGGACAATCGTCCTTCAAGGATATTCCTGAAAAAGGGCTATCGTCCTTCAAGGACATTCCTGAAAAGGACTATCGTCCTTCAAGGATATTCCTGAAAAAGGGCTATCGTCTTTCAAGAACATTCCTGAAAAGGACGAAAGTCGTTGAAGGACATTCCTGAAAAGGACAATCGTTCTTTAAGGTTATTGCTGAAAAGGCTATCGTCCTTCAAGGACATTCCTGAAAAGGACGATCGTCCTTCAAGGACATTACTGAAAAGGACTATCGTCCTTCAAGGACATTCCTGAAAAGGACTATTGTCCTTAAAGGACTTTTCTGAAAAGGACTATCGTCCTTCCAGTATATTCCTTAAAAGGACGAAAGTCGTTGAAGGACATTCCTGAAAAGGACTATCTTCCTTTAAGGATTTTCCTGAAAAGGCTATCGTCCTTCAAGGACATTCCTGAAAAGGACGATCGTCCTTCAAGGACATTCCTGAAAAGGACTATCGTCCTTCAAGGATATTCCTGAAATGGACTTTCGTCCTTCAAGGACATTCCTGAAAAGGACTATCGTCCTTCAAGGACATGCCTGAAAAAGACGATCGTCCTTCAAGGATATTTCTTAAAAGGGCTATCGTCCTTCAAGGATATTCCTGAAATGGACTTTCGTCCTTCAAGGACATTCCTGAAAAGGACTATCGTCCTTCCAGTATATTCCTTAAAAGGACGAAAGTCGTTGAAGGACATTCCTGAAAAGGACTATCTTCCTTTAAGGATATTCCTGAAAAGGGCTACCGTCCTCTAAGGACATTCCTGAAAAGGACTATCGTCCTTCAAGGACATGCCTGAAAAAGACGATCGTCCTTCAAGGATATTTCTTAAAAGGGCTATCGTCATTCAAGGACATTCTTGAAAAGGACTATCGTCCTTCAAGGATATTCCTGAAAAGGACGAGTCTTTCAAGGATATTCCTGAAAAGGACTATCGTCCTTCAAGGATATTCCTGAAAAGGGCTTTAGTCCTTCAAGGACATTCCTGAAAATGACTGTCGTCCTTCAAGGATATTCCTGAAAAGGATTATCGTCCTTCAAGGATATTACTGAAAAGAATGAAATTCCTTCAAAGACATTCCTGAAAAGGACTTTCGTCCTTCAAGTATCTTCCTGAAAAGGACAAAAGTCGTTAAAGGACATTCCTGAAAAGGACGATCGTCCTTCAAGGATATTCCTGAAAAGGGCTATCGTCCTTCAAGGACATTCCTGAAAAGGGCTATCGTTCTTCAAGGACATTCCTGAAAAGGACTATCGTCATTCAAGGATATTACTGAAAAGAATGAAAGTCCTTCAAAGACATTCCTGAAAAGGACTATCGTCCTTCAAGTATCTTTCTGAAAAGGACAAAAGTCGTTAAAGGAAATTACTGAAAAGGACGATCGTCCTTCAAGGATATTCCTGAAAAGGGCTATCGTCCTTAAAGGACATTTCTGAAAAGGACTATCGTCCTTTTAGAATATTCCTGAAAAGGCTATCGTCCTTCAAGGACATTCCTGAAAAGGACGATCGTCCTTCAAGGACATTCCTGAAAAGGACTATCGTCCTTCAAGGACATTCCTGAAAAGGACTATCGTCCTTCAAGGACATTCCTGAAAAGGACGATCGTTCTTCAAGGATATTCCTGAAAAAGGGCTATCGTCCTTCAAGAACATTCCTGAAAAGGACTATCGTTCTTCCAGGATATTCCTGAAAAGGACTATCGTCCTTCCAGGATATTCCTGAAAAGGACGAAAGTCGTTGAAGGACATTCCTGAAAAGGACAATCGTCCTTTCAGGATATTCCTGAAAAGGACTATCGTCCTTCAAGGACATTCCTTAAAAGGACTATCGTCCTTCAAGGACATTCCTGAAAAGGACTATCGTCCTTTAAGGACTTTCCTGAAAAGGACTATCGTCCTTTCAGGATATTCCTTAAAATGACGAAAGTCCTTGAAGGACATTTCTTAAAAGGACTATCGTCCTTCAAGGACATTCCTGAAAAGGACTATCGTTCTTCCAGGATATTCCTGAAAAGGCTATCGTCCTTCAAGGACATTCCTGAAAAGGACGATCGCCCTTGAAGGACATTACTGAAAAGGACTATCGTCCTTCAAGGACATTCCTGAAAAGGACTATCGTCCTTTCAGGATATTCCTTAAAATGACGAAAGTCCTTGAAGGACATTTCTTAAAAGGACTATCGTCCTTCAAGGACATTCCTGAAAAGGACTATCGTTCTTCCAGGATATTCCTGAAAAGGCTATCGTCCTTCAAGGACATTCCTGAAAAGGACAATCGTCCTTTCAGGATATTCCTGAAAAGGCTATCGTCCTTCAAGGACATTCCTGAAAAGGACGATCGCCCTTGAAGGACATTACTGAAAAGGACTATCGTCCTTCAAGGACATTCCTGAAAAGGACAATCGTCCTTTCAGGATATTCCTGAAAAGGCTATCGTCCTTCAAGGACATTCCTGAAAAGGACGATCGCCCTTGAAGGACATTACTGAAAAGGACTATCGTCCTTCAAGGACATTCCTGAAAAGGACAATCGTCCTTTCAGGATATTCCTGAAAAGGCTATCGTCCTTCAAGGACATTCCTGAAAAGGACGATCGCCCTTGAAGGACATTACTGAAAAGGACTATCGTCCTTCAAGGACATTCCTGAAAAGGACAATCGCCCTTCAAGGATATTCCTGAAAAGGCTATCGTCCTTCAAGGACATTCCTGAAAAGGACGATCGCCCTTGAAGGACATTACTGAAAAGGACTATCGTCCTTCAAGGACATTCCTGAAAAGGACAATCGCCCTTCAAGGATATTCCTGAAAAGGACTATCGTCCTTCCAGGATATTCCTGAAAAGGACGAAAGTCGTTGAAGGACATTCCTGAAAAGGACAATCGTCCTTTCAGGATATTCCTGAAAAGGACTATCGTCCTTCAAGGACATTCCTTAAAAGGACTATCGTCCTTCAAGGACATTCCTGAAAAGGACTATCGTCCTTTAAGGACTTTCCTGAAAAGGACTATCGTCCTTTCAGGATATTCCTTAAAATGACGAAAGTCCTTGAAGGACATTTCTTAAAAGGACTATCGTCCTTCAAGGACATTCCTGAAAAGGACTATCGTCCTTTAAGGACTTTCCTGAAAAGGACTATCGTCCTTTCAGGATATTCCTTAAAATGACGAAAGTCGTTGAAGGACATTTCTTAAAAGGACTATCGTCCTTTTAGGATATTACTGAAAAGGCTATCGTCCTTCAAGGACATTCCTGAAAAGGACTATCGTCCTTTAAGGACTTTCCTGAAAAGGACTATCGTCCTTTCAGGATATTCCTTAAAATGACGAAAGTCCTTGAAGGACATTTCTTAAAAGGACTATCGTCCTTCAAGGACATTCCTGAAAAGGACTATCGTCCTTTAAGGACTTTCCTGAAAAGGACTATCGTCCTTTCAGGATATTCCTTAAAATGACGAAAGTCCTTGAAGGACATTTCTTAAAAGGACTATCGTCCTTCAAGGACATTCCTGAAAAGGACTATCGTCCTTTAAGGACTTTCCTGAAAAGGACTATCGTCCTTTCAGGATATTCCTTAAAATGACGAAAGTCCTTGAAGGACATTTCTTAAAAGGACTATCGTCCTTTTAGGATATTACTGAAAAGGCTATCGTCCTTCAAGGACATTCCTGAAAAGGACTATCGTCCTTAAAGGACATTTCTGAAAAGGACTATCGTCCTTCCAGTATATTCCTTAAAAGGACGAAAGTCGTTGAAGGACATTCCTGAAAAGGACTATCGTCCTTTAAGGATTTTCCTGAAAAGGCTATCGTCCTTCAAGGACATTCCTGAAAAGGACGATCGTCCTTCAAGGACATTCCTGAAAAGGACGAAAGTCGTTGAAGGACATTCCTGAAAAGGACAATCGTCCTTCAAGGACATTCCTAAACAGGACTATCGTCCTTCAAGGATATTCCTGAAAAGGACGATCGTCCTTCAAGGACATTCCTGAAAAGGACGATCGTCCTTCAAGGACATTACTGAAAAGGACTATCGTCCTTCAAGGACATTCCTGAAAAGGCATATCGTCCTTAAAAGACATTTCTGAAATGGACTATCGTCCTTTCAGTATATTCCTTAAAAGGACGAAAGTCGTTGAAGGACATTCCTGAAAAGGACTATCGTCCTTTGAGGATTTTCCTGAAAAGGCTATCGTCCTTCAAGGACATTCCTGAAAAGGACGATCGTCCTTAAAGGTTATTCCTAAAAAGGGCTATCGTCCTTCAAGGACATTCCTGAAAAGGGCTATCGTCCTTCAAGGACATTCCTGAAAAGGACTGTCGTCCTTCAAGGACATTCCTGAAAAGGACGATCGTCCTTCAAGGACATTCCTGAAAAGGACAATCGTCCTTCAAGGATATTCCTGAAAAAGGGCTATCGTCCTTCAAGAACATTCCTGAAAAGGACGATCGTCCTTCAAGGACATTCCTGAAAAGGACAATCGTCCTTCAAGGATATTCCTGAAAAAGGGCTATCGTCCTTCAAGAACATTCCTGAAAAGGACGATCGTCCTTCAAGGACATTCCTGAAAAGGACAATCGTCCTTCAAGGATATTCCTGAAAAAGGGCTATCGTCCTTCAAGAACATTCCTGAAAAGGACTATCGTCCTTCAAGGACATTCCTGAAAAGGACGATCGTCCTTCAAGGACATTCCTGAAAAGGACAATCGTCCTTCAAGGATATTCCTGAAAAAGGGCTATCGTCCTTCAAGGACATTCCTGAAAAGGACTATCGTCCTTCAAGGACATTCCTGAAAAGGACAATCGTCCTTCAAGGATATTCCTGAAAAAGGGCTATCGTCCTTCAAGAACATTCCTGAAAAGGACTATCGTCCTTCAAGGACATTCCTGAAAAGGACGATCGTCCTTCAAGGACATTCCTGAAAAGGACAATCGTCCTTCAAGGATATTCCTGAAAAAGGGCTATCGTCCTTCAAGGACATTCCTGAAAAGGACAATCGTCCTTCAAGGATATTCCTGAAAAAGGGCTATCGTCCTTCAAGGACATTCCTGAAAAGGACTATCGTCCTTCAAGGATATTCCTGAAAAAGGGCTATCGTCTTTCAAGAACATTCCTGAAAAGGACGAAAGTCGTTGAAGGACATTCCTGAAAAGGACAATCGTTCTTTAAGGTTATTGCTGAAAAGGCTATCGTCCTTCAAGGACATTCCTGAAAAGGACGATCGTCCTTCAAGGACATTACTGAAAAGGACTATCGTCCTTCAAGGACATTCCTGAAAAGGACTATTGTCCTTAAAGGACTTTTCTGAAAAGGACTATCGTCCTTCCAGTATATTCCTTAAAAGGACGAAAGTCGTTGAAGGACATTCCTGAAAAGGACTATCTTCCTTTAAGGATTTTCCTGAAAAGGCTATCGTCCTTCAAGGACATTCCTGAAAAGGACGATCGTCCTTCAAGGACATTCCTGAAAAGGACTATCGTCCTTCAAGGATATTCCTGAAATGGACTTTCGTCCTTCAAGGACATTCCTGAAAAGGACTATCGTCCTTCAAGGATATTCCTGAAAAGGGCTACCGTCCTCTAAGGACATTCCTGAAAAGGACTATCGTCCTTCAAGGACATGCCTGAAAAAGACGATCGTCCTTCAAGGATATTTCTTAAAAGGGCTATCGTCATTCAAGGACATTCTTGAAAAGGACTATCGTCCTTCAAGGATATTCCTGAAAAGGACGAGTCTTTCAAGGATATTCCTGAAAAGGACTATCGTCCTTCAAGGATATTCCTGAAAAGGGCTTTAGTCCTTCAAGGACATTCCTGAAAATGACTGTCGTCCTTCAAGGATATTCCTGAAAAGGATTATCGTCCTTCAAGGATATTACTGAAAAGAATGAAATTCCTTCAAAGACATTCCTGAAAAGGACTTTCGTCCTTCAAGTATCTTCCTGAAAAGGACAAAAGTCGTTAAAGGACATTCCTGAAAAGGACGATCGTCCTTCAAGGATATTCCTGAAAAGGGCTATCGTCCTTCAAGGACATTCCTGAAAAGGGCTATCGTTCTTCAAGGACATTCCTGAAAAGGACTATCGTCATTCAAGGATATTACTGAAAAGAATGAAAGTCCTTCAAAGACATTCCTGAAAAGGACTATCGTCCTTCAAGTATCTTTCTGAAAAGGACAAAAGTCGTTAAAGGAAATTACTGAAAAGGACGATCGTCCTTCAAGGATATTCCTGAAAAGGGCTATCGTCCTTAAAGGACATTTCTGAAAAGGACTATCGTCCTTTTAGAATATTCCTGAAAAGGCTATCGTCCTTCAAGGACATTCCTGAAAAGGACGATCGTCCTTCAAGGACATTCCTGAAAAGGACTATCGTCCTTCAAGGACATTCCTGAAAAGGACTATCGTCCTTCAAGGACATTCCTGAAAAGGACGATCGTTCTTCAAGGATATTCCTGAAAAAGGGCTATCGTCCTTCAAGAACATTCCTGAAAAGGACTATCGTTCTTCCAGGATATTCCTGAAAAGGACTATCGTCCTTCCAGGATATTCCTGAAAAGGACGAAAGTCGTTGAAGGACATTCCTGAAAAGGACAATCGTCCTTTCAGGATATTCCTGAAAAGGCTATCGTCCTTCAAGGACATTACTGAAAAGGACTATCGTCCTTCAAGAACATTCCTGAAAAGGACTATCGTCCTTCAAGAACATTCCTGAAAAGGACTATCGTCCTTCAAGAACATTCCTGAAAAGGACTATCGTCCTTCAAGGACATTCCTGAAAAGGACGATCGCCCTTCAAGGACATTACTGAAAAGGACTATCGTCCTTCAAGAACATTCCTGAAAAGGACTATCGTCCTTCCAGGATATTCCTGAAAAGGACGATCGTCCTTCAAGGAGATTCCTGAAAAGGCATATCGTCCTTAAAAGACATTTCTGAAATGGACTATCGTCCTTTCAGTATATTCCTTAAAAGGACGAAAGTCGTTGAAGGACATTCCTGAAGAGGACAATCGTCCTTTCAGGATATTCCTGAAAAGGCTATCGTCCTTCAAGGACATTCCTGAAAAGGACGATCGTCCTTCAAGGAGATTCCTGAAAAGGCATATCGTCCTTAAAAGACATTTCTGAAATGGACTATCGTCCTTTCAGTATATTCCTTAAAAGGACGAAAGTCGTTGAAGGACATTCCTGAAAAGGACAATCGTCCTTTCAGGATATTCCTGAAAAGGCTATCGTCCTTCAAGGACATTCCTGAAAAAGGGCTATCGTCCTTCAAGAACATTCCTGAAAAGGACTATCGTCCTTCCAGGATATTCCTGAAAAGGACGAAAGTCGTTGAAGGACATTCCTGAAGAGGACAATCGTCCTTTCAGGATATTCCTGAAAAGGCTATCGTCCTTCAAGGACATTCCTGAAAAGGACGATCGTCCTTCAAGGAGATTACTGAAAAGGACTATCGTCCTTCAAGGACATTCCTGAAAAGGACTATCGTCCTTAAAGGACATTTCTGAAAAGGACTATCGTCCTTCCAGTATATTCCTTAAAAGGACGAAAGTCGTTGAAGGACATTCCTGAAAAGGACTATCGTCCTTTAAGGATTTTCCTGAAAAGGCTATCGTCCTTCAAGGACATTCCTGAAAAGGACGATCGTCCTTCAAGGACATTCCTGAAAAGGACTATCGTCCTTCAAGGACATTCCTGAAAAGGCATATCGTCCTTAAAAGACATTTCTGAAATGGACTATCGTCCTTTCAGTATATTCCTTAAAAGGACGAAAGTCGTTGAAGGACATTCCTGAAAAGGACTATCGTCCTTAAAGGACATTTCTGAAAAGGACTATCGTCCTTCCAGTATATTCCTTAAAAGGACGAAAGTCGTTGAAGGACATTCCTGAAAAGGACTATCGTCCTTTAAGGATTTTCCTGAAAAGGCTATCGTCCTTCAAGGACATTCCTGAAAAGGACGATCGTCCTTCAAGGACATTCCTGAAAAGGACTATCGTCCTTCAAGGATATTCCTGAAAAGGACGATCGTCCTTCAAGGACATTCCTAAAAAGGACTATCGTCCTTCAAGGACATTCCTGAAAAGGACGATCGTCCTTCAAGGACATTCCTGAAAAGGACGATTGTCCTTAAAGGTTATTCCTAAAAAGGGCTATCGTCCTTCAAGGATATTCCTGAAAAAGGGCTATCGTCCTTCAAGGACATTCCTGAAAAGGACTGTCGTCCTTCAAGGACATTCCTGAAAAGGACGATCGTCCTTCAAGGACATTCCTGAAAAGGGCTATCGTCCTTCAAGGACATTCCTGAAAAGGGCTATCGTCCTTCAAGGACATTCCTGAAAAGGACTGTCGTCCTTCAAGGACATTCCTGAAAAGGACGATCGTCCTTCAAGGACATTCCTGAAAAGGACAATCGTCCTTCAAGGATATTCCTGAAAAAGGGCTATCGTCCTTCAAGAACATTCCTGAAAAGGACTATCGTCCTTCAAGGACATTCCTGAAAAGGACGATCGTCCTTCAAGGACATTCCTGAAAAGGACAATCGTCCTTCAAGGATATTCCTGAAAAAGGGCTATCGTCCTTCAAGGACATTCCTGAAAAGGACTATCGTCCTTCAAGGATATTCCTGAAAAAGGACTATCGTCCTTCAAGGACATTCCTGAAAAGGACGATCGTCCTTCAAGGACATTCCTGAAAAGGACAATCGTCCTTCAAGGATATTCCTGAAAAAGGGCTATCGTCCTTCAAGGACATTCCTGAAAAGGACTATCGTCCTTCAAGGATATTCCTGAAAAAGGGCTATCGTCTTTCAAGAACATTCCTGAAAAGGACGAAAGTCGTTGAAGGACATTCCTGAAAAGGACAATCGTTCTTTAAGGTTATTGCTGAAAAGGCTATCGTCCTTAAAGGACTTTTCTGAAAAGGACTATCGTCCTTCCAGTATATTCCTTAAAAGGACGAAAGTCGTTGAAGGACATTCCTGAAAAGGAATATCTTCCTTTAAGGATTTTCCTGAAAAGGCTATCGTCCTTCAAGGACATTCCTGAAAAGGACGATCGTCCTTCAAGGACATTCCTGAAAAGGACTATCGTCCTTCAAGGATATTCCTGAAAAGGACTTTCGTCCTTCAAGGACATTCCTGAAAAGGACTATCGTCCTTCAAGGATATTCCTGAAAAGGGCTACCGTCCTCTAAGGACATTCCTGAAAAGGACTATCGTCCTTCAAGGACATGCCTGAAAAAGACGATCGTCCTTCAAGGATATTTCTTAAAAGGGCTATCGTCATTCAAGGACATTCTTGAAAAGGACTATCGTCCTTCAAGGATATTCCTGAAAAGGACGAGTCTTTCAAGGATATTCCTGAAAAGGACTATCGTCCTTCAAGGATATTCCTGAAAAGGGCTTTAGTCCTTCAAGGACATTCCTGAAAATGACTGTCGTCCTTCAAGGATATTCCTGAAAAGGATTATCGTCCTTCAAGGATATTACTGAAAAGAATGAAATTCCTTCAAAGACATTCCTAAAAAGGACTTTCGTCCTTCAAGTATCTTCCTGAAAAGGACAAAAGTCGTTAAAGGACATTCCTGAAAAGGACGATCGTCCTTCAAGGATATTCCTGAAAAGGGCTATCGTCCTTCAAGGACATTCCTGAAAAGGGCTATCGTTCTTCAAGGACATTCCTGAAAAGGACTATCGTCATTCAAGGATATTACTGAAAAGAATGAAAGTCCTTCAAAGACATTCCTGAAAAGGACTATCGTCCTTCAAGTATCTTTCTGAAAAGGACAAAAGTCGTTAAAGGAAATTACTGAAAAGGACGATCGTCCTTCAAGGATATTCCTGAAAAGGGCTATCGTCCTTAAAGGACATTTGTGAAAAGGACTATCGTCCTTTTAGAATATTCCTGAAAAGGCTATCGTCCTTCAAGGACATTCCTGAAAAGGACGATCGTCCTTCAAGGACATTCCTGAAAAGGACTATCGTCCTTCAAGGACATTCCTGAAAAGGACTATCGTCCTTCAAGGACATTCCTGAAAAGGACGATCGTTCTTCAAGGATATTCCTGAAAAGGGCTATCGTCCTTCAAGGACTTTCCTGAAAAGGACAATCGCCCTTCAAGGATATTCCTGAAAAAGGGCTATCGTCCTTCAAGAACATTCCTGAAAAGGACTATCGTTCTTCCAGGATATTCCTGAAAAGGACTATCGTCCTTCCAGGATATTCCTGAAAAGGACGAAAGTCGTTGAAGGACATTCCTGAAAAGGACAATCGTCCTTTCAGGATATTCCTGAAAAGGCTATCGTCCTTCAAGGACATTCCTGAAAAGGACGATCGCCCTTCAAGGACATTACTGAAAAGGACTATCGTCCTTCAAGGACATTCCTGAAAAGGACTATCGTCCTTAAAGGACATTTCTGAAAAGGACTATCGTCCTTCCAGTATATTCCTTAAAAGGACGAAAGTCGTTGAAGGACATTCCTGAAAAGGACTATCGTCCTTTAAGGATTTTCCTGAAAAGGCTATCGTCCTTCAAGGACATTCCTGAAACGGACGATCGTCCTTCAAGGACATTCCTGAAAAGGACAATCGCCCTTCAAGGATATTCCTGAAAAAGGGCTATCGTCCTTCAAGAACATTCCTGAAAAGGACTATCGTCCTTCCAGGATATTCCTAAAAAGGACTATCGTCCTTAAAGGACATTTCTGAAAAGGACTATCGTCCTTCCAGTATATGCCTTAAAAGGACGATTGTCCTTCAAGGACATTACTGAAAAGGACTATCGTCCTTCAAGGACATTCCTGAAAAGGACTATCGTCCTTAAAGGACATTTCTGAAAAGGACTATCGTCCTTCCAGTATATGCCTTAAAAGGACGATCGCCCTTCAAGGACATTACTGAAAAGGACTATCGTCCTTCAAGGACATTCCTGAAAAGGACTATCGTCCTTAAAGGACATTTCTGAAAAGGACTATCGTCCTTCCAGTATATTCCTTAAAAGGACGAAAGTCGTTGAAGGACATTCCTGAAAAGGACTATCGTCCTTTAAGGATTTTCCTGAAAAGGCTATCGTCCTTCAAGGACATTCCTGAAACGGACGATCGTCCTTCAAGGACATTCCTGAAAAGGACAATCGCCCTTCAAGGATATTCCTGAAAAAGGGCTATCGTCCTTCAAGAACATTCCTGAAAAGGACTATCGTCCTTTAAGGATATTCCTGAAAAGGACTATCGTCCTTCAAGGACATTCTTGAAAAGGACTATCGTCCTTCAAGGACATTCCTGAAAAGGACTATCGTCCTTCAAGGACATTCCTGAAAAGGACGATCGTTCTTCAAGGACATTCCTGAAAAGGACGATCGTCCTTGAAGGACATTCCTAAAAAGGACTATCGTCCTTCAAGGACATTCCTGAAAAGGACTATCGTCCTTCAAGGACATTCCTGAAAAGGACGATCGTTCTTCAAAGACATTTCTGAAAAGGACTATCGTCCTTCCAGTATATTCCTTAAAAGGACGATCGTCCTTCAAGGACATTCCTGAAAAGGACTATCGTCCTTCAAGGATATTCCTGAAAAGGACTATCGTCCTTCAAGGACATTCCTGAAAAGGACTATCGTCCTTCAAGGATATTCCTGAAAAGGACTATCGTCCTTCCAGTATATTCCTTAAAAGGACGATCGTCCTTCAAGGACATTCCTGAAAAGGACTATCGTCCTTCAAGGATATTCCTGAAAAGGACTATCGTCCTTCAAGGACATTCCTGAAAAGGACTATCGTCCTTCAAGGACATTCTTGAAAAGGACTATCGTCCTTCAAGGACATTCCTGAAAAGGACTATCGTCCTTCAAGGACATTCCTGAAAAGGACGATCGTTCTTCAAGGACATTCCTGAAAAGGACGATCGTCCTTGAAGGACATTCCTAAAAAGGACTATCGTCCTTCAAGGACATTCCTGAAAAGGACTATCGTCCTTCAAGGACATTCCTGAAAAGTAATATCGTCCTTCAAGGACATTCCTGAAAAGGACTAGCGTCCTTCAAGTATATTCCTGAAAAGGACGATCGTCCTTCAAGGACATTCCTTAAAAGGACTATCGTCCTTCAAGGACATTCCTGAAAAGGACTATCGTCCTTTAAGGACTTTCCTGAAAAGGACTATCGTCCTTTCAGGATATTCCTTAAAAGGACGAAAGTCGTTGAAGGACATTTCTTAAAAGGACTATCGTCCTTTTAGGATATTACTGAAAAGGCTATCGCCCTTCAAGGACATTCCTGAAAAGGACAATCGTCCTTCAAGATCATTCCTGAAAAGGACTATCGTCCTTCAAGGACATTCCTGAAAAGGACTATCGTCCTTCAAGGACATTCCTGAAAAAGACGATCATTCTTCAAGGATATTCCTGAAAAGGGCTATCGTCCTTTAAGGAGATTACTGAAAAGGACTATCGTCCTTCAAGGACATTCCTGAAAAGGACTATCGTTTTTAAAGGACATTTCTGAAAAGGACTATCGTCCTTCCAGTATATTCCTTAAAAGGACGAAAGTCGTTGAAGGACATTCCTGAAAAGGACTATCGTCCTTTAAGGATTTTCCTGAAAAGGACTATCGTCCTTCAAGGACATTCTTGAAAAGGACTATCGTCCTTCAAGGACATTCCTGAAAAGGACTATCGTCCTTCAAGGACATTCCTGAAAAGGACGATCGTTCTTCAAGGACATTCCTGAAAAGGACGATCGTCCTTGAAGGACATTCCTGAAAAGGACTATCGTCCTTCAAGGACATTCCTGAAAAGGACTATCGTCCTTCAAGGACATTCCTGAAAAGTAATATCGTCCTTCAAGGACATTCCTGAAAAGGACTAGCGTCCTTCAAGTATATTCCTGAAAAGGACGATCGTCCTTCAAGGACATTCCTTAAAAGGACTATCGTCCTTCAAGGACATTCCTGAAAAGGACTATCGTCCTTTAAGGACTTTCCTGAAAAGGACTATCGTCCTTTCAGGATATTCCTTAAAATGACGAAAGTCCTTGAAGGACATTTCTTAAAAGGACTATCGTCCTTTTAGGATATTACTGAAAAGGCTATCGCCCTTCAAGGACATTCCTGAAAAGGACAATCGTCCTTCAAGGACATTCCTGAAAAGGACTATCGTCCTTCAAGGACATTCCTGAAAAGGACTATCGTCCTTCAAGGACATTCCTGAAAAGGACGATCGTTCTTCAAGGATATTCCTGAAAAGGGCTATCGTCCTTCAAGGACATTCCTGAAAAGGACAATCGCCCTTCAAGGATATTCCTGAAAAAGGGCTATCGTCCTTCAAGAACATTCCTGAAAAGGACTATCGTCCTTCCAGGATATTCCTGAAAAGGACGAAAGTCGTTGAAGGACATTCCTGAAAAGGACAATCGCCCTTCAAGGATATTCCTGAAAAAGGGCTATCGTCCTTCAAGGACATTCCTGAAAAGGACGATCGTCCTTCAAGGAGATTACTGAAAAAGACTATCGTCCTTCAAGGACATTCCTGAAAAGGACTATCGTCCTTAAAGGACATTTCTGAAAAGGACTATCGTCCTTCCAGTATATTCCTTAAAAGGACGAAAGTCGTTGAAGGACATTCCTGAAAAGGACTGTCGTCCTTTAAGGATTTTCCTGAAAAGGCTATCGTCCTTCAAGGACATTCCTGAAAAGGACGATCGTCCTTCAAGGACATTCCTGAAAAGGACGAAAGTCGTTGAAGGACATTCCTGAAAAGGACAATCGTCCTTTCAGGATATTCCTGAAAAGGACTATCGTCCTTCAAGGACATTCCTAAACAGGACTATCGTCCTTCAAGGATATTCCTGAAAAGGACTATCGTCCTTCAAGGACATTCCTGAAAAGGACGATCGTCCTTCAAGGACATTCCTGAAAAGGACAATCGTCCTTCAAGGATATTCCTGAAAAAGGGCTATCGTCCTTCAAGGACATTCCTGAAAAGGACTATCGTCCTTCAAGGATATTCCTGAAAAAGGGCTATCGTCTTTCAAGAACATTCCTGAAAAGGACGAAAGTCGTTGAAGGACATTCCTGAAAAGGACAATCGTTCTTTAAGGTTATTGCTGAAAAGGCTATCGTCCTTCAAGGACATTCCTGAAAAGGACGATCGTCCTTCAAGGACATTACTGAAAAGGACTATCGTCCTTCAAGGACATTCCTGAAAAGGACTATTGTCCTTAAAGGACTTTTCTGAAAAGGACTATCGTCCTTCCAGTATATTCCTTAAAAGGACGAAAGTCGTTGAAGGACATTCCTGAAAAGGACTATCTTCCTTTAAGGATTTTCCTGAAAAGGCTATCGTCCTTCAAGGACATTCCTGAAAAGGACGATCGTCCTTCAAGGACATTCCTGAAAAGGACTATCGTCCTTCAAGGATATTCCTGAAAAGGACTTTCGTCCTTCAAGGACATTCCTGAAAAGGACTATCGTCCTTCAAGGATATTCCTGAAAAGGGCTACCGTCCTCTAAGGACATTCCTGAAAAGGACTATCGTCCTTCAAGGACATGCCTGAAAAAGACGATCGTCCTTCAAGGATATTTCTTAAAAGGGCTATCGTCATTCAAGGACATTCTTGAAAAGGACTATCGTCCTTCAAGGATATTCCTGAAAAGGACGAGTCTTTCAAGGATATTCCTGAAAAGGACTATCGTCCTTCAAGGATATTCCTGAAAAGGGCTTTAGTCCTTCAAGGACATTCCTGAAAATGACTGTCGTCCTTCAAGGATATTCCTGAAAAGGATTATCGTCCTTCAAGGATATTACTGAAAAGAATGAAATTCCTTCAAAGACATTCCTGAAAAGGACTTTCGTCCTTCAAGTATCTTCCTGAAAAGGACAAAAGTCGTTAAAGGACATTCCTGAAAAGGACGATCGTCCTTCAAGGATATTCCTGAAAAGGGCTATCGTCCTTCAAGGACATTCCTGAAAAGGGCTATCGTTCTTCAAGGACATTCCTGAAAAGGACTATCGTCATTCAAGGATATTACTGAAAAGAATGAAAGTCCTTCAAAGACATTCCTGAAAAGGACTATCGTCCTTCAAGTATCTTTCTGAAAAGGACAAAAGTCGTTAAAGGAAATTACTGAAAAGGACGATCGTCCTTCAAGGATATTCCTGAAAAGGGCTATCGTCCTTAAAGGACATTTCTGAAAAGGACTATCGTCCTTTTAGAATATTCCTGAAAAGGCTATCGTCCTTCAAGGACATTCCTGAAAAGGACGATCGTCCTTCAAGGACATTCCTGAAAAGGACTATCGTCCTTCAAGGACATTCCTGAAAAGGACTATCGTCCTTCAAGGACATTCCTGAAAAGGACGATCGTTCTTCAAGGATATTCCTGAAAAGGGCTATCGTCCTTCAAGGACATTCCTGAAAAGGACAATCGCCCTTCAAGGATATTCCTGAAAAAGGGCTATCGTCCTTCAAGAACATTCCTGAAAAGGACTATCGTTCTTCCAGGATATTCCTGAAAAGGACGAAAGTCGTTGAAGGACATTCCTGAAAAGGACAATCGTCCTTTCAGGATATTCCTGAAAAGGCTATCGTCCTTCAAGGACATTCCTGAAAAGGACGATCGCCCTTCAAGGACATTACTGAAAAGGACTATCGTCCTTCAAGGACATTCCTGAAAAGGACTATCGTCCTTAAAGGACATTTCTGAAAAGGACTATCGTCCTTCCAGTATATTCCTTAAAAGGACGAAAGTCGTTGAAGGACATTCCTGAAAAGAACTATCGTCCTTTAAGGATTTTCCTGAAAAGGCTATCGTCCTTCAAGGACATTCCTGAAACGGACGATCGTCCTTCAAGGACATTCCTGAAAAGGACAATCGCCCTTCAAGGATATTCCTGAAAAAGGGCTATCGTCCTTCAAGAACATTCCTGAAAAGGACTATCGTCCTTCCAGGATATTCCTAAAAAGGACTATCGTCCTACAAGGACATTCCTGAAAAGGACTATCGTCCTTCAAGGACATTCCTGAAAAGGACGATCGTTCTTCAAAGACATTTCTGAAAAGGACTATCGTCCTTCCAGTATATTCCTTAAAAGGACGATCGTCCTTCAAGGACATTCCTGAAAAGGACTATCGTCCTTCAAGGATATTCCTGAAAAGGACTATCGTCCTTCAAGGACATTCCTGAAAAGGACTATCGTCCTTCAAGGATATTCCTGAAAAGGACTATCGTCCTTCAAGGACATTCCTGAAAAGGACTATCGTCCTTCAAGGATATTCCTGAAAAGGACTATCGTCCTTCCAGTATATTCCTTAAAAGGACGATCGTCCTTCAAGGACATTCCTGAAAAGGACGATCGTCCTTCCAGTATATGCCTTAAAAGGACGATTGTCCTTCAAGGACATTCCTGAAAAGGACTATCGTCCTTTAAGGATATTCCTGAAAAGGGCTATCGTCCTTCAAGAACATTCCTGAAAAGGACTATCGTCCTTCCAGTATATGCCTTAAAAGGACGATTGTCCTTCAAGGACATTCCTGAAAAGGACTATCGTCCTTTAAGGATATTCCTGAAAAGGACTATCGTCCTACAAGGACATTCCTGAAAAGGACTATCGTCCTTCAAGGACATTCCTGAAAAGGACGATCGTTCTTCAAAGACATTTCTGAAAAGGACTATCGTCCTTCCAGTATATTCCTTAAAAGGACGATCGTCCTTCAAGGACATTCCTGAAAAGGACTATCGTCCTTCAAGGATATTCCTGAAAAGGACTATCGTCCTTCAAGGACATTCCTGAAAAGGACTATCGTCCTTCAAGGATATTCCTGAAAAGGACTATCGTCCTTCAAGGACATTCCTGAAAAGGACTATCGTCCTTCAAGGATATTCCTGAAAAGGACTATCGTCCTTCCAGTATATTCCTTAAAAGGACGATCGTCCTTCAAGGACATTCCTGAAAAGGACTATCGTCCTTCAAGGATATTCCTGAAAAGGACTATCGTCCTTCAAGGACATTCCTGAAAAGGACTATCGTCCTTCAAGGACATTCTTGAAAAGGACTATCGTCCTTCAAGGACATTCCTGAAAAGGACTATCGTCCTTCAAGGACATTCCTGAAAAGGACGATCGTTCTTCAAGGACATTCCTGAAAAGGACGATCGTCCTTGAAGGACATTCCTAAAAAGGACTATCGTCCTTCAAGGACATTCCTGAAAAGGACTATCGTCCTTCAAGGACATTCCTGAAAAGTAATATCGTCCTTCAAGGACATTCCTGAAAAGGACTAGCGTCCTTCAAGTATATTCCTGAAAAGGACGATCGTCCTTCAAGGACATTCCTTAAAAGGACTATCGTCCTTCAAGGACATTCCTGAAAAGGACTATCGTCCTTTAAGGACTTTCCTGAAAAGGACTATCGTCCTTTCAGGATATTCCTTAAAAGGACGAAAGTCGTTGAAGGACATTTCTTAAAAGGACTATCGTCCTTTTAGGATATTACTGAAAAGGCTATCGCCCTTCAAGGACATTCCTGAAAAGGACAATCGTCCTTCAAGATCATTCCTGAAAAGGACTATCGTCCTTCAAGGACATTCCTGAAAAGGACTATCGTCCTTCAAGGACATTCCTGAAAAGGACGATCGTTCTTCAAGGATATTCCTGAAAAGGGCTATCGTCCTTCAAGGAGATTACTGAAAAGGACTATCGTCCTTCAAGGACATTCCTGAAAAGGACTATCGTCCTTAAAGGACATTTCTGAAAAGGACTATCGTCCTTCCAGTATATTCCTTAAAAGGACGAAAGTCGTTGAAGGACATTCCTGAAAAGGACTATCGTCCTTTAAGGATTTTCCTGAAAAGGACTATCGTCCTTCAAGGACATTCTTGAAAAGGACTATCGTCCTTCAAGGACATTCCTGAAAAGGACTATCGTCCTTCAAGGACATTCCTGAAAAGGACGATCGTTCTTCAAGGACATTCCTGAAAAGGACGATCGTCCTTGAAGGACATTCCTGAAAAGGACTATCGTCCTTCAAGGACATTCCTGAAAAGGACTATCGTCCTTCAAGGACATTCCTGAAAAGTAATATCGTCCTTCAAGGACATTCCTGAAAAGGACTATCGTCCTTAAAGGACATTTCTGAAAAGGACTATCGTCCTTCCAGTATATTCCTTAAAAGGACGAAAGTCGTTGAAGGACATTCCTGAAAAGAACTATCGTCCTTTAAGGATTTTCCTGAAAAGGCTATCGTCCTTCAAGGACATTCCTGAAACGGACGATCGTCCTTCAAGGACATTCCTGAAAAGGACAATCGCCCTTCAAGGACATTCCTAAAAAGGACTATCGTCCTTAAAGGACATTTCTGAAAAGGACTATCGTCCTTCCAGTATATGCCTTAAAAGGACGATTGTCCTTCAAGGACATTCCTGAAAAGTAATATCGTCCTTCAAGGACATTCCTGAAAAGGACTATCGTCCTTAAAGGACATTTCTGAAAAGGACTATCGTCCTTCCAGTATATTCCTTAAAAGGACGAAAGTCGTTGAAGGACATTCCTGAAAAGGACTATCGTCCTTTAAGGATATTCCTGAAAAGGACTATCGTCCTACAAGGACATTCCTGAAAAGGACTATCGTCCTTCAAGGACATTCCTGAAAAGGACGATCGTTCTTCAAAGACATTTCTGAAAAGGACTATCGTCCTTCCAGTATATTCCTTAAAAGGACGATCGTCCTTCAAGGACATTCCTGAAAAGGACTATCGTCCTTCAAGGATATTCCTGAAAAGGACTATCGTCCTTCAAGGACATTCCTAAAAAGGACTATCGTCCTTAAAGGACATTTCTGAAAAGGACTATCGTCCTTCCAGTATATGCCTTAAAAGGACGATTGTCCTTCAAGGACATTCCTGAAAAGGACTATCGTCCTTTAAGGATATTCCTGAAAAGGACTATCGTCCTACAAGGACATTCCTGAAAAAGGGCTATCGTCCTTCAAGAACATTCCTGAAAAGGACTATCGTCCTTCCAGGATATTCCTAAAAAGGACTATCGTCCTTAAAGGACATTTCTGAAAAGGACTATCGTCCTTCCAGTATATGCCTTAAAAGGACGATCGTCCTTCAAGGACATTCCTGAAAAGGACTATCGTCCTTTAAGGATATTCCTGAAAAGGACTATCGTCCTACAAGGACATTCCTGAAAAGGACTATCGTCCTTCAAGGACATTCCTGAAAAGGACGATCGTTCTTCAAAGACATTTCTGAAAAGGACTATCGTCCTTCCAGTATATTCCTTAAAAGGACGATCGTCCTTCAAGGACATTCCTGAAAAGGACTATCGTCCTTCAAGGATATTCCTGAAAAGGACTATCGTCCTTCAAGGACATTCCTGAAAAGGACTATCGTCCTTCAAGGATATTCCTGAAAAGGACTATCGTCCTTCAAGGACATTCCTGAAAAGGACTATCGTCCTTCAAGGATATTCCTGAAAAGGACTATCGTCCTTCCAGTATATTCCTTAAAAGGACGATCGTCCTTCAAGGACATTCCTGAAAAGGACTATCGTCCTTCAAGGATATTCCTGAAAAGGACTATCGTCCTTCAAGGACATTCCTGAAAAGGACTATCGTCCTTCAAGGACATTCTTGAAAAGGACTATCGTCCTTCAAGGACATTCCTGAAAAGGACTATCGTCCTTCAAGGACATTCCTGAAAAGGACGATCGTTCTTCAAGGACATTCCTGAAAAGGACGATCGTCCTTGAAGGACATTCCTAAAAAGGACTATCGTCCTTCAAGGACATTCCTGAAAAGGACTATCGTCCTTCAAGGACATTCCTGAAAAGTAATATCGTCCTTCAAGGACATTCCTGAAAAGGACTAGCGTCCTTCAAGTATATTCCTGAAAAGGACGATCGTCCTTCAAGGACATTCCTTAAAAGGACTATCGTCCTTCAAGGACATTCCTGAAAAGGACTATCTTCCTTTAAGGACTTTCCTGAAAAGGACTATCGTCCTTTCAGGATATTCCTTAAAAGGACGAAAGTCGTTGAAGGACATTTCTTAAAAGGACTATCGTCCTTTTAGGATATTACTGAAAAGGCTATCGCCCTTCAAGGACATTCCTGAAAAGGACAATCGTCCTTCAAGATCATTCCTGAAAAGGACTATCGTCCTTCAAGGACATTCCTGAAAAGGACTATCGTCCTTCAAGGACATTCCTGAAAAGGACGATCGTTCTTCAAGGATATTCCTGAAAAGGGCTATCGTCCTTCAAGGAGATCACTGAAAAGGACTATCGTCCTTCAAGGACATTCCTGAAAAGGACTATCGTCCTTAAAGGACATTTCTGAAAAGGACTATCGTCCTTCCAGTATATTCCTTAAAAGGACGAAAGTCGTTGAAGGACATTCCTGAAAAGGACTATCGTCCTTTAAGGATTTTCCTGAAAAGGACTATCGTCCTTCAAGGACATTCTTGAAAAGGACTATCGTCCTTCAAGGACATTCCTGAAAAGGACTATCGTCCTTCAAGGACATTCCTGAAAAGGACGATCGTTCTTCAAGGACATTCCTGAAAAGGACGATCGTCCTTGAAGGACATTCCTGAAAAGGACTATCGTCCTTCAAGGACATTCCTGAAAAGGACTATCGTCCTTCAAGGACATTCCTGAAAAGTAATATCGTCCTTCAAGGACATTCCTGAAAAGGACTAGCGTCCTTCAAGTATATTCCTGAAAAGGACGATCGTCCTTCAAGGACATTCCTTAAAAGGACTATCGTCCTTCAAGGACATTCCTGAAAAGGACTATCGTCCTTTAAGGACTTTCCTGAAAAGGACTATCGTCCTTTCAGGATATTCCTTAAAAGGACGAAAGTCGTTGAAGGACATTTCTTAAAAGGACTATCGTCCTTTTAGGATATTACTGAAAAGGCTATCGCCCTTCAAGGACATTCCTGAAAAGGACTATCGTCCTTCAAGGACATTCCTGAAAAGGACGATCGTTCTTCAATGATATTCCTGAAAAGGGCTATCGTCCTTCAAGGACATTCCTGAAAAGGACAATCGCCCTTCAAGGATATTCCTGAAAAAGGGCTATCGTCCTTCAAGAACATTCCTGAAAAGGACTATCGTTCTTCCAGGATATTCCTGAAAAGGACTATCGTCCTTCCAGGATATTCCTGAAAAGGACGAAAGTCGTTGAAGGACATTCCTGAAAAGGACAATCGTCCTTTCAGGATATTCCTGAAAAGGGCTATCGTCCTTCAAGGACATTCCTGAAAAGGACAATCGCCCTTCAAGGACATTACTGAAAAGGACTATCGTCCTTCAAGGACATTCCTGAAAAGGACTATCGTCCTTAAAGGACATTTCTGAAAAGGACTATCGTCCTTCCAGTATATTCCTTAAAAGGACGAAAGTCGTTGAAGGACATTCCTGAAAAGGACTATCGTCCTTTAAGGATTTTCCTGAAAAGGCTATCGTCCTTTAAGGACATTCCTGAAACGGACGATCGTCCTTCAAGGACATTCCTGAAAAGGACAATCGCCCTTCAAGGATATTCCTGAAAAAGGGCTATCGTCCTTCAAGAACATTCCTGAAAAGGACTATCGTCCTTCCAGGATATTCCTGAAAAGGACTATCGTCCTTAAAGGACATTTCTGAAAAGGACTATCGTCCTTCCAGTATATGCCTTAAAAGGACGATCGTCCTTCAAGGACATTCCTGAAACGGACTATCGTCCTTTAAGGATATTCCTGAAAAGGACTATCGTCCTTCAAGGACATTCCTGAAAAGGACTATCGTCCTTCAAGGACATTCCTGAAAAGGACGATCGTCCTTCAAGGACATTCCTGAAAAGGACTATCGTCCTTCCAGTATATTCCTTAAAAGGACGATCGTCCTTCAAGGACATTCCTGAAAAGGACTATCGTCCTTCAAGGATATTCCTGAAAAGGACTATCGTCCTTCAAGGACATTCCTGAAAAGGACTATCGTCCTTCAAGGATATTCCTGAAAAGGACTATCGTCCTTCAAGGACATTCCTGAAAAGGACTATCGTCCTTCAAGGATATTCCTGAAAAGGACTATCGTCCTTCCAGTATATTCCTTAAAAGGACGATCGTCCTTCAAGGACATTCCTGAAAAGGACTATCGTCCTTCAAGGATATTCCTGAAAAGGACTATCGTCCTTCAAGGACATTCCTGAAAAGGACTATCGTCCTTCAAGGACATTCTTGAAAAGGACTATCGTCCTTCAAGGACATTCCTGAAAAGGACTATCGTCCTCCAAGGACATTCCTGAAAAGGACGATCGTTCTTCAAGGACATTCCTGAAAAGGACGATCGTCCTTGAAGGACATTCCTGAAAAGGACTATCGTCCTTCAAGGACATTCCTGAAAAGGACTATCGTCCTTCAAGGACATTCCTGAAAAGTAATATCGTCCTTCAAGGACATTCCTGAAAAGGACTAGCGTCCTTCAAGTATATTCCTGAAAAGGACGATCGTCCTTCAAGGACATTCCTTAAAAGGACTATCGTCCTTCAAGGACATTCCTGAAAAGGACTATCGTCCTTTAAGGACTTTCCTGAAAAGGACTATCGTCCTTTCAGGATATTCCTTAAAAGGACGAAAGTCGTTGAAGGACATTTCTTAAAAGGACTATCGTCCTTTTAGGATATTACTGAAAAGGCTATCGCCCTTCAAGGACATTCCTGAAAAGGACAATCGTCCTTCAAGATCATTCCTGAAAAGGACTATCGTCCTTCAAGGACATTCCTGAAAAGGACTATCGTCCTTCAAGGACATTCCTGAAAAGGACGATCGTTCTTCAAGGATATTCCTGAAAAGGGCTATCGTCCTTCAAGGAGATTACTGAAAAGGACTATCGTCCTTCAAGGACATTCCTGAAAAGGACTATCGTCCTTAAAAGACATTTCTGAAAAGGACTATCGTCCTTCCAGTATATTCCTTAAAAGGACGAAAGTCGTTGAAGGACATTCCTGAAAAGGACTATCGTCCTTTAAGGATTTTCCTGAAAAGGACTATCGTCCTTCAAGGACATTCTTGAAAAGGACTATCGTCCTTCAAGGACATTCCTGAAAAGGACTATCGTCCTTCAAGGACATTCCTGAAAAGGACGATCGTTCTTCAAGGACATTCCTGAAAAGGACGATCGTCCTTGAAGGACATTCCTGAAAAGGACTATCGTCCTTCAAGGACATTCCTGAAAAGGACTATCGTCCTTCAAGGACATTCCTGAAAAGTAATATCGTCCTTCAAGGACATTCCTGAAAAGGACTAGCGTCCTTCAAGTATATTCCTGAAAAGGACGATCGTCCTTCAAGGACATTCCTTAAAAGGACTATCGTCCTTCAAGGACATTCCTGAAAAGGACTATCGTCCTTTAAGGACTTTCCTGAAAAGGACTATCGTCCTTTCAGGATATTCCTTAAAAGGACGAAAGTCGTTGAAGGACATTTCTTAAAAGGACTATCGTCCTTTTAGGATATTACTGAAAAGGCTATCGCCCTTCAAGGACATTCCTGAAAAGGACTATCGTCCTTCAAGGACATTCCTGAAAAGGACGATCGTTCTTCAATGATATTATTGAAAAGGGCTATCGTCCTTCAAGGACATTCCTGAAAAGGACAATCGCCCTTCAAGGATATTCCTGAAAAAGGGCTATCGTCCTTCAAGAACATTCCTGAAAAGGACTATCGTCCTTCCAGGATATTCCTGAAAAGGACTATCGTCCTTTAAGGATATTCCTGAAAAGGACTATCGTCCTTCAAGGACATTCCTGAAAAGGACTATCGTCCTTCAAGGACATTCCTGAAAAGGACGATCGTTCTTCAAAGACATTTCTGAAAAGGACTATCGTCCTTCCAGTATATTCCTTAAAAGGACGATCGTCCTTCAAGGACATTCCTGAAAAGGACTATCGTCCTTCAAGGATATTCCTGAAAAGGACTATCGTCCTTCAAGGACATTCCTGAAAAGGACTATCGTCCTTCAAGGATATTCCTGAAAAGGACTATCGTCCTTCAAGGACATTCCTGAAAAGGACTATCGTCCTTCAAGTATATTCCTGAAAAGGACTATCGTCCTTCCAGTATATTCCTTAAAAGGACGATCGTCCTTCAAGGACATTCCTGAAAAGGACTATCGTCCTTCAAGGATATTCCTGAAAAGGACTATCGTCCTTCAAGGACATTCCTGAAAAGGACTATCGTCCTTCAAGGACATTCTTGAAAAGGACTATCGTCCTTCAAGGACATTCCTGAAAAGGACTATCGTCCTTCAAGGACATTCCTGAAAAGGACGATCGTTCTTCAAGGACATTCCTGAAAAGGACGATCGTCCTTGAAGGACATTCCTGAAAAGGACTATCGTCCTTCAAGGACATTCCCGAAAAGGACTATCGTCCTTCAAGGACATTCCTGAAAAGTAATATCGTCCTTCAAGGACATTCCTGAAAAGGACTAGCGTCCTTCAAGTATATTCCTGAAAAGGACGATCGTCCTTCAAGGACATTCCTGAAAAGGACTATCGTCCTTCAAGGATATTCCTGAAAAGGACTATCGTCCTTCAAGGACATTCCTGAAAAGGACTATCGTCCTTCAAGGACATTCTTGAAAAGGACTATCGTCCTTCAAGGACATTCCTGAAAAGGACGATCGTTCTTCAAGGATATTCCTGAAAAGGGCTATCGTCCTTCAAGGAGATTACTGAAAAGGACTATCGTCCTTCAAGGACATTCCTGAAAAGGACTATCGTCCTTAAAAGACATTTCTGAAAAGGACTATCGTCCTTCCAGTATATTCCTTAAAAGGACGAAAGTCGTTGAAGGACATTCCTGAAAAGGACTATCGTCCTTTAAGGATTTTCCTGAAAAGGACTATCGTCCTTCAAGGACATTCTTGAAAAGGACTATCGTCCTTCAAGGACATTCCTGAAAAGGACTATCGTCCTTCAAGGACATTCCTGAAAAGGACGATCGTTCTTCAAGGACATTCCTGAAAAGGACGATCGTCCTTGAAGGACATTCCTGAAAAGGACTATCGTCCTTCAAGGACATTCCTGAAAAGGACTATCGTCCTTCAAGGACATTCCTGAAAAGTAATATCGTCCTTCAAGGACATTCCTGAAAAGGACTAGCGTCCTTCAAGTATATTCCTGAAAAGGACGATCGTCCTTCAAGGACATTCCTTAAAAGGACTATCGTCCTTCAAGGACATTCCTGAAAAGGACTATCGTCCTTTAAGGACTTTCCTGAAAAGGACTATCGTCCTTTCAGGATATTCCTTAAAAGGACGAAAGTCGTTGAAGGACATTTCTTAAAAGGACTATCGTCCTTTTAGGATATTACTGAAAAGGCTATCGCCCTTCAAGGACATTCCTGAAAAGGACTATCGTCTTTCAAGGACATTCCTGAAAAGGACGATCGTTCTTCAATGATATTATTGAAAAGGGCTATCGTCCTTCAAGGACATTCCTGAAAAGGACAATCGCCCTTCAAGGATATTCCTGAAAAAGGGCTATCGTCCTTCAAGAACATTCCTGAAAAGGACTATCGTCCTTCCAGGATATTCCTGAAAAGGACTATCGTCCTTAAAGGACATTTCTGAAAAGGACTATCGTCCTTCCAGTATATTCCTTAAAAGGACGATCGTCCTTCAAGGACATTCCTGAAAAGGACTATCGTCCTTTAAGGATATTCCTGAAAAGGACTATCGTCCTTCAAGGACATTCCTGAAAAGGACTATCGTCCTTCAAGGACATTCCTGAAAAGGACGATCGTTCTTCAAAGACATTTCTGAAAAGGACTATCGTCCTTCCAGTATATTCCTTAAAAGGACGATCGTCCTTCAAGGACATTCCTGAAAAGGACTATCGTCCTTCAAGGATATTCCTGAAAAGGACTATCGTCCTTCAAGGACATTCCTGAAAAGGACTATCGTCCTTCAAGGATATTCCTGAAAAGGACTATCGTCCTTCAAGGACATTCCTGAAAAGGACTATCGTCCTTCAAGTATATTCCTGAAAAGGACTATCGTCCTTCCAGTATATTCCTTAAAAGGACGATCGTCCTTCAAGGACATTCCTGAAAAGGACTATCGTCCTTCAAGGATATTCCTGAAAAGGACTATCGTCCTTCAAGGACATTCCTGAAAAGGACTATCGTCCTTCAAGGACATTCTTGAAAAGGACTATCGTCCTTCAAGGACATTCCTGAAAAGGACTATCGTCCTTCAAGGACATTCCTGAAAAGGACGATCGTTCTTCAAGGACATTCCTGAAAAGGACGATCGTCCTTGAAGGACATTCCTGAAAAGGACTATCGTCCTTCAAGGACATTCCCGAAAAGGACTATCGTCCTTCAAGGACATTCCTGAAAAGTAATATCGTCCTTCAAGGACATTCCTGAAAAGGACTAGCGTCCTTCAAGTATATTCCTGAAAAGGACGATCGTCCTTCAAGGACATTCCTTAAAAGGACTATCGTCCTTCAAGGACATTCCTGAAAAGGACTATCGTCCTTTAAGGACTTTCCTGAAAAGGACTATCGTCCTTTCAGGATATTCCTTAAAAGGACGAAAGTCGTTGAAGGACATTTCTTAAAAGGACTATCGTCCTTTTAGGATATTACTGAAAAGGCTATCGCCCTTCAAGGACATTCCTGAAAAGGACAATCGTCCTTCAAGATCATTCCTGAAAAGGACTATCGTCCTTCAAGGACATTCCTGAAAAGGACTATCGTCCTTCAAGGACATTCCTGAAAAGGACGATCGTTCTTCAAGGATATTCCTGAAAAGGGCTATCGTCCTTCAAGGAGATTACTGAAAAGGACTATCGTCCTTCAAGGACATTCCTGAAAAGGACTATCGTCCTTAAAGGACATTTCTGAAAAGGACTATCGTCCTTCCAGTATATTCCTTAAAAGGACGAAAGTCGTTGAAGGACATTCCTGAAAAGGACTATCGTCCTTTAAGGATTTTCCTGAAAAGGCTATCGTCCTTCAAGGACATTCCTGAAAAGGACGATCGTCCTTCAAGGACATTCCTGAAAAGGACGAAAGTCGTTGAAGGACATTCTTGAAAAGGACAATCGTCCTTAAAGGACATTAATTTCTGAAAAGGACTATCGTCCTTCCAGTATATTCCTTAAAAGGACGAAAGTCGTTGAAGGACATTCCTGAAAAGGACTATCGTCCTTTAAGGATTTTCCTGAAAAGGCTATCGTCCTTCAAGGACATTCCTGAAAAGGACGATCGTCCTTCAAGGACATTCCTGAAAAGGACGAAAGTCGTTGAAGGACATTCTTGAAAAGGACTATCGTCCTTAAAGGACATTTCTGAAAAGGACTATCGTCCTTCCAGAATATTCCTTAAAAGGACGAAAGTCGTTGAAGGACATTCCTGAAAAGGACTATCGTCCTTTAAGGATATTCCTGAAAAGGCTATCGTCCTTCAAGGACATTCCTGAAAAGGACGATCGTCCTTCAAGGAGATTACTGAAAAGGACTATCGTCCTTCAAGGACATTCCTGAAAAGGACTATCGTCCTTAAAGGACATTTCTGAAAAGGACTATCGTCCTTCCAGTATATTCCTTAAAAGGACGAAAGTCGTTGAAGGACATTCCTGAAAAGGACTATCGTCCTTTAAGAATATTCCTGAAAAGGCTATCGTCCTTCAAGGACATTCCTGAAAAGGACGATCGTCCTTCAAGGACATTCCTGAAAAGGACGAAAGTCGTTGAAGGACATTCTTGAAAAGGACAATCGTCCTTTCAGGATATTCCTGAAAAGGCTATCGTCCTTCAAGGACATTCCTGAAAAGGACTATCGTCCTTCAAGGACATTCCTAAACAGGACTATCGTCCTTCAAGGATATTCCTGAAAAGGACGATCGTCCTTCAAGGACATTCCTGAAAAGGACTATCGTCCTTCAAGGACATTCCTGAAAAGGACGATCGTCCTTCAAGGACATTACTGAAAAGGACTATCGTCCTTCAAGGACATTCCTGAAAAGGGCTATCGTCCTTCAAGGACATTCCTGAAAAGGACTGTCGTCCTTCAAGGACATTCCTGAAAAGGACGATCGTCCTTCAAGGACATTCCTGAAAAGGACAATCGTCCTTCTAGGATATTCCTGAAAAAGGGCTATCGTCCTTCAAGAACATTCCTGAAAAGGACTATCGTCCTTCAAGGACATTCCTGAAAAGGACGATCGTCCTTAAAGGATATTCCTGAAAAGGGCTATCGTCCTTCAAGGACATTCCTGAAAAGGGCTATCGTCCTTCAAGGACATTCCTGAAAAGGACTATCGTCCTTCAAGGACATTCCTGAAAAGGACGATCGTCCTTTAAGGACATTCCTGAAAAGGACAATCGTCCTTCAAGGATATTCCTAAAAAAGGGCTATCGTCCTTCAAGGACATTCCTGAAAAGGACTATCGTCCTTCAAGGATATTCCTGAAAAAGGGCTATCGTCCTTCAAGAACATTCCTGAAAAGGACGAAAGTCGTTGAAGGACATTCCTGAAAAGGACAATCGTTCTTTAAGGTTATTGCTGAAAAGGCTATCGTCCTTCAAGGACATTCCTGAAAAGGACGATCGTCCTTCAAGGACATTACTGAAAAGGACTATCGTCCTTCAAGGACATTCCTGAAAAGGACTATTGTCCTTAAAGGACATTTCTGAAAAGGACTATCGTCCTTCCAGTATATTCCTTAAAAGGACGAAAGTCGTTGAAGGACATTCCTGAAAAGGACTATCTTCCTTTAAGGATTTTCCTGAAAAGGCTATCGTCCTTCAAGGACATTCCTGAAAAGGACGATCGTCCTTCAAGGACATTCCTGAAAAGGACTATCGTCCTTCAAGGATATTCCTGAAAAGGACTTTCGTCCTTCAAGGACATTCCTGAAAAGGACTATCGTCCTTCAAGGATATTCCTGAAAAGGGCTACCGTCCTTTAAGGACATTCCTGAAAAGGACTATCGTCCTTCAAGGACATGCCTGAAAAAGACGATCGTCCTTCAAGGATATTACTGAAAAGAATGAAATTCCTTTAAAGACATTCCTGAAAAGGACTATCGTCCTTCAAGGACATTCCTGAAAAGGACTGCCGTCCTTCAAGGATATTCCTGAAAAGGACGAAAGTTCTTCAAGGATATTTCTGCAAAGGGCTATCGTCCTTCAAGGATATTCCTGAAAAGGACAAAAGTCGTTAAAGGACATTACTGAAAAGGACGATCGTCCTTCAGGGATATTCCTGAAAAGGGCTATCGTCCTTCAAGGACATTCCTGAAAAGGGCTATCGTCCTTCAAGGACATTCCTGAAAAGGACTGCCGTCCTTCAAGGATATTCCTGAAAAGGACGAAAGTCGTAAAAGTACATTCCTGAAAAATGCTATCGTCCTTTAAGGACATTCCTGAAAAGGACGATCGTCCTTCAAGGATATTCCTGAAAAGGACGATCGTCCTTTAAGGACATTCCTGAAAAGGACTATCGTCCTCCAAGGATATTCCTGAAAAGGACGAAAGTCGTTAAAGTACATTCCAGAAAAATGCTATCGTCCTTTAAGGACATTCCTGAAAAGGACGATCGTCCTTCAAGGATATTCCTGAAAAGGACGATCGTCCTTCAAGGATATTCCTGAAAAGGGCTATCGTCCTTCAAGGACATCCCTGAAAAGGGCTATCGTCCTTCAAGGACATCCCTGAAAAGGACTATCGTCCTCTAAGGATATTCTTCCTGGAAAGGACGAAAGTCGTTCCAGGACATTCCTGAAAAGGCTATCGTCCTTCAAGGACATTCCTGAAAAGGACGATCGTCCTTTAAGGACATTCCTGAAAAGGACTATCGTCCTTTAAGGACATTCCTGAAAAGGACGATCGTCCTTCAATTATATTCCTGAAAAGGACGATCGTCCTTCAAGGACATTCCTGAAAAGGGCTATCGTCCTTCAAGGACATTCCTGAAAAGTACTATCGTCCTTCAAGGACATTCCTGAAAAGGACTAGCGTCCTTCAAGTATATTCCTGAAAAAACCGATCGTCCTTCAAGGACATTCCTAAAAATGACTATCGTTCTTCAAGGACATTCCTGAAAAGCACTATCGTCCTTTAAGGACTTTCCTGAATAGGACTATCGTCCTTTCAGGATATTCCTTAAAAGGACGAAAGTCGTTGAAGGACATTCCTTAAAAGGACTATCGTCCTTTTAGGATATTCCTGAAAAGGCTATCGTCCTTCAAGGACATTCCTGAAAAGGACGATCGTCCTTCAAGGACATTCCTGAAAAGGACTATCGTCCTTCAAGGACATTCCTGAAAAGGACTATCGTCCTTCAAGGATATTCCTGAAAAGGACGATCGTTCTACAAGGATATTCCTGAAAAGGGCTATCGTCCTTCAAGGACATTCCTGAAAAGGACAATCGTCCTTTCAGGATATTCCTGAAAAGGCTATCGTCCTTCAAGGACATTCCTGAAAAGGACGATCGCCCTTCAAGGACATTACTGAAAAGGACTATCGTCCTTCAAGGACATTCCTGAAAAGGACTATCGTCCTTAAAGGACATTTCTGAAAAGGACTATCGTCCTTCCAGTATATTCCTTAAAAGGACGAAAGTCGTTGAAGGACATTCCTGAAAAGGACTATCGTCCTTTAAGAATTTTCCTGAAAAGGCTATAGTCCTTCAAGGACATTCCTGAAAAGGACTATCGTCCTTCAAGGATATTCCTGAAAAGGACTATCGTCCTTCAAGGACATTCCTGAAAAGGACTATCGTCCTTCAAGGACATTCCTGAAAAGGACTATCGTCCTTCAAGGACATTCCTGAAAAGGGCTATCGTCCTTCAAGGACATTCCTGAAAAGGACAATCGCCCTTCAAGGATATTCCTGAAAAAGGGCTATCGTCCTTCAAGAACATTCCTGAAAAGGACTATCGTCATTCCAGGATATTCCTAAAAGGGCTATCGTCCTTCAAGGACATTCCTGAAAAGGACTATCGTCCTTCAAGGATATTCCTGAAATGGACGAAAGTCGTTGAAGGATATTCCTGAAAAGGACGATCGTCCTTCAAGGACATTCCTGAAAAAGACTATCGTCCTTCAAGGACATTCCTGAAAAGGACTATCGTCCTCCAAGGATATTCCTGAAAAGGACTATCGTCCTTTAAGGACATTCCTGAAAAGGACTATCGTCCTCCAAGGATATTCCTGAAAAGGACTATCGTCCTTCAAGGACATTCCTGAAAAGGACTGCCGTCCTTCAAGGATATTCCTGAAAAGGACGAAAGTTCTTCAAGGATATTTCTGCAAAGGGCTATCGTCCTTCAAGGATATTCCTGAAAAGGACAAATGTCGTTAAAGGACATTACTGAAAAGGACGATCGTCCTTCAGGGATATTCCTGAAAAGGGCTATCGTCCTTCAAGGACATTCCTGAAAAGGGCTATCGTCCTTCAAGGACATTCCTGAAAAGGACTGCCGTCCTTCAAGGATATTCCTGAAAAGGACGAAAGTCGTAAAAGTACATTCCTGAAAAAATGCTATCGTCCTTTAAGGACATTCCTGAAAAGGACGATCGTCCTTCAAGGACATTCCTGAAAAGGACTGCCGTCCTTCAAGGATATTCCTGAAAAGGACGAAAGTCGTAAAAGTACATTCCTGAAAAATGCTATCGTCCTTTAAGGACATTCCTGAAAAGGACGATCGTCCTTCAAGGATATTCCTGAAAAGGACGATCGTCCTTCAAGGACATTCCTGAAAAGGACTATCGTCCTCCAAGGATATTCCTGAAAAGGACGAAAGTCGTTAAAGTACATTCCAGAAAAATGCTATCGTCCTTTAAGGACATTCCTGAAAAGGACGATCGTCCTTCAAGGATATTCCTGAAAAGGACGATCGTCCTTCAAGGATATTCCTGAAAAGGGCTATCGTCCTTCAAGGACATCCCTGAAAAGGGCTATCGTCCTTCAAGGACATCCCTGAAAAGGGCTATCGTCCTTCAAGGACATCCCTGAAAAGGACTATCGTCCTCTAAGGATATTCTTCCTGGAAAGGACGAAAGTCGTTCCAGGACATTCCTGAAAAGGCTATCGTCCTTCAAGGACATTCCTGAAAAGGACGATCGTCCTTTAAGGACATTCCTGAAAAGGACTATCGTCCTTTAAGGACATTCCTGAAAAGGACGATCGTCCTTCAATTATATTCCTGAAAAGGACGATCGTCCTTCAAGGACATTCCTGAAAAGGACTATCGTCCTTCAAGGACATTCCTGAAAAGTACTATCGTCCTTCAAGGACATTCCTGAAAAGGACTAGCGTCCTTCAAGTATATTCCTGAAAAAACCGATCGTCCTTCAAGGACATTCCTAAAAAGGACTATCGTTCTTCAAGGACATTCCTGAAAAGCACTATCGTCCTTTAAGGACTTTCCTGAATAGGACTATCGTCCTTTCAGGATATTCCTTAAAAGGACGAAAGTCGTTGAAGGACATTCCTTAAAAGGACTATCGTCCTTTTAGGATATTCGTGAAAAGGCTATCGTCCTTCAAGGACATTCCTGAAAAGGACGATCGTCCTTCAAGGACATTCCTTAAAAGGACTATCGTCCTTCAAGGACATTCCTGAAAAGGACTATCGTCCTTCAAGGATATTCCTGAAAAGGACGATCGTTCTTCAAGGATATTCCTGAAAAGGGCTATCGTCCTTCAAGGACATTCCTGAAAAGGACAATCGCCCTTCAAGGATATTCCTGAAAAGGACTAGCGTCCTTCAAGTATATTCCTGAAAAAACCGATCGTCCTTCAAGGACATTCCTAAAAATGACTATCGTTCTTCAAGGACATTCCTGAAAAGGACTATCGTCCTTCAAGGATATTCCTGAAATGGACGAAAGTCGTTGAAGGATATTCCTGAAAAGGACGATCGTCCTTCAAGGACATTCCTGAAAAGGACAAATGTCGTTAAAGGACATTACTGAAAAGGACGATCGTCCTTCAGGGATATTCCTGAAAAGGGCTATCGTCCTTCAAGGACATTCCTGAAAAGGGCTATCGTCCTTCAAGGACATTCCTGAAAAGGACTGCCGTCCTTCAAGGATATTCCTGAAAAGGACGAAAGTCGTAAAAGTACATTCCTGAAAAAATGCTATCGTCCTTTAAGGACATTCCTGAAAAGGACGATCGTCCTTCAAGGACATTCCTGAAAAGGACTGCCGTCCTTCAAGGATATTCCTGAAAAGGACGAAAGTCGTAAAAGTACATTCCTGAAAAATGCTATCGTCCTTTAAGGACATTCCTGAAAAGGACGATCGTCCTTCAAGGATATTCCTGAAAAGGACGATCGTCCTTCAAGGACATTCCTGAAAAGGACTATCGTCCTCCAAGGATATTCCTGAAAAGGACGAAAGTCGTTAAAGTACATTCCAGAAAAATGCTATCGTCCTTTAAGGACATTCCTGAAAAGGACGATCGTCCTTCAAGGATATTCCTGAAAAGGACGATCGTCCTTCAAGGATATTCCTGAAAAGGGCTATCGTCCTTCAAGGACATCCCTGAAAAGGGCTATCGTCCTTCAAGGACATCCCTGAAAAGGGCTATCGTCCTTCAAGGACATCCCTGAAAAGGACTATCGTCCTCTAAGGATATTCTTCCTGGAAAGGACGAAAGTCGTTCCAGGACATTCCTGAAAAGGCTATCGTCCTTCAAGGACATTCCTGAAAAGGACGATCGTCCTTTAAGGACATTCCTGAAAAGGACTATCGTCCTTTAAGGACATTCCTGAAAAGGACGATCGTCCTTCAATTATATTCCTGAAAAGGACGATCGTCCTTCAAGGACATTCCTGAAAAGGACTATCGTCCTTCAAGGACATTCCTGAAAAGTACTATCGTCCTTCAAGGACATTCCTGAAAAGGACTAGCGTCCTTCAAGTATATTCCTGAAAAAACCGATCGTCCTTCAAGGACATTCCTAAAAAGGACTATCGTTCTTCAAGGACATTCCTGAAAAGCACTATCGTCCTTTCAGGATATTCCTTAAAAGGACGAAAGTCGTTGAAGGACATTCCTTAAAAGGACTATCGTCCTTTTAGGATATTCGTGAAAAGGCTATCGTCCTTCAAGGACATTCCTGAAAAGGACGATCGTCCTTCAAGGACATTCCTTAAAAGGACTATCGTCCTTCAAGGACATTCCTGAAAAGGACTATCGTCCTTCAAGGATATTCCTGAAAAGGACGATCGTTCTTCAAGGATATTCCTGAAAAGGGCTATCGTCCTTCAAGGACATTCCTGAAAAGGACAATCGCCCTTCAAGGATATTCCTGAAAAAGGGCTATCGTCCTTCAAGAACATTCCTGAAAAGGACTATCGTTCTTCCAGGATATTCGTGAAAAGGACTATCGTCCTTCAAGGACATTCCTGAAAAGGACTATCGTTCTTCCAGGATATTCGTGAAAAGGACTATCGTCCTTCAAGAACATTCCTGAAAAGGACTATCGTTCTTCCAGGATATTCGTGAAAAGGACTATCGTCCTTCCAGGACATTCCTTAAAAGGACTATCGTCCTTCAAGGACATTCCTTAAAAGGACTATCGTCCTTCAAGGACATTCCTGAAAAGGACTATCGTCCTTCAAGGACATTCCTGAAAAGGACGATCGCCCTTCAAGGACATTACTGAAAAGGACTATCGTCCTTCAAGGACATTCCTGAAAAGGACTATCGTCCTTAAAGGACATTTCTGAAAAGGACTATCGTCCTTCCAGTATATTCCTTAAAAGGACGAAAGTCGTTGAAGGACATTCCTGAAAAGGACTATCGTCCTTTAAGAATTTTCCTGAAAAGGCTATCGTCCTTCAAGGACATTCCTGAAAAGGACTATCGTCCTTCAAGGATATTCCTGAAAAGGACTATCGTCCTTCAAGGACATTCCTGAAAAGGACTATCGTCCTTCAAGGACATTCCTGAAAAGGACTATCGTCCTTCAAGGACATTCCTGAAAAGGGCTATCGTCCTTCAAGGACATTCCTGAAAAGGACAATTGCCCTTCAAGGATATTCCTGAAAAAGGGCTATCGTCCTTCAAGAACATTCCTGAAAAGGACTATCGTCATTCCAGGATATTCCTAAAAGGGCTATCGTCCTTAAAGGACATTTCTGAAAAGGACTATCGTCCTTCCAGTATATTCCTTAAAACGACGATCGTCCTTCAAGGACATTCCTGAAAAGGACTATCGTCCTTAAAGGATATTCCTGAAAAGGACTATCGTCCTTCAAGGACATTCCTGAAAAGGACTATCGTCCTTCAAGGATATTCCTGAAAAGGACTATCGTCCTTCAAGGACATTCCTGAAAAGGACTATCGTCCTTCAAGGATATTCCTGAAAATGACTATCGTCCTTCCAGTATATTCCTTAAAAGGACGATCGTCCTTCAAGGACATTCCTGAAAAGGACTATCGTCCTTCAAGGATATTCCTGAAAAGGACTATCGTCCTTCAAGGACATTCCCGAAAAGGACTATCGTCCTTCAAGGACATTCCTGAAAAGGACTATCGTCCTTCAAGGACATTCCTGAAAAGGACTATCGTCCTTCAAGGACATTCCTGAAAAGGACGATCGTTCTTCAAGGACATTCCTGAAAAGGACGATCGTCCTTCAAGGACATTCCTGAAAAGGACTATCGTCCTTCAAGGACATTCCTGAAAAAGACTATCGTCCTTCAAGGACATTCCTGAAAAGTACTATCGTCCTTCAAGGACATTCCTGAAAAGGACTAGCGTCCTTCAAGAATATTACTGAAAAGGACTATCGTCCTTCAAGGACATTCCTAAAAAGGACTATCGTCCTTCAAGGACATTCCTGAAAAGGACTATCGTCCTTTAAGGACTTTCCTGAAAAGGACTATCGTCCTTTCAGGATATTCCTTAAAAGGACGAAAGTCGTTGAAGGACATTTCTTAAAAGGACTATCGTCCTTTTAGGATATTACTGAAAAGGCTATCGCCCTTCAAGGACATTCCTGAAAAGGACGATCGTCCTTCAAGGGCATTCCTGAAAAGGACTATCGTCCTTCAAGGATATTCCTGAAAAGGACTTTCGTCCTTCAAGGACATTCCTGAAAAGGACTATCGTCCTTCAAGGATATTCCTGAAAAGGGCTACCGTCCTTTAAGGACATTCCTGAAAAGGACTATCGTCCTTCAAGGACATGCCTGAAAAAGACGATCGTCCTTTAAGGATTTTCCTGAAAAGGCTATCGTCCTTCAAGGACATTCCTGAAAAGGACGATCGTCCTTCAAGGACATTCCTGAAAAGGACTATCGTCCTTCAAGGATATTCCTGAAAAGGACTTTCGTCCTTCAAGGACATTCCTAAAAAGGACTATCGTCCTTCAAGGACATTCCTGAAAAGGACTATCGTCCTTCAAGGACATTCCTGAAAAGGACTATCGTCCTTCAAGGATATTCCTGAAAAGGACGATTGTCCTTAAAGGATATTCCTAAAAAGGGCTATCGTCCTTCAAGGACATTCCTGAAAAGGGCTATCGTCCTTCAAGGACATTCCTGAAAAGGACTATCGTCCTTCAAGGACATTCCTGAAAAGGACGATTGTCCTTAAAGGATATTCCTAAAAAGGGCTATCGTCCTTCAAGGACATTCCTGAAAAGGGCTATCGTCCTTCAAGGACATTTCTGAAAAGGACTATCGTCCTTCCAGTATATTCCTTAAAAGGACGAAAGTCGTTGAAGGACATTCCTGAAAAGGACTATCGTCCTTTAAGAATTTTCCTGAAAAGGCTATCGTCCTTCAAGGACATTCCTGAAAAGGACTATCGTCCTTCAAGGATATTCCTGAAAAGGACTATCGTCCTTCAAGGACATTCCTGAAAAGGACTATCGTCCTTCAAGGACATTCCTGAAAAGGACTATCGTCCTTCAAGGACATTCCTGAAAAGGGCTATCGTCCTTCAAGGACATTCCTGAAAAGGACAATTGCCCTTCAAGGATATTCCTGAAAAAGGGCTATCGTCCTTCAAGAACATTCCTGAAAAGGACTATCGTCATTCCAGGATATTCCTAAAAGGGCTATCGTCCTTAAAGGACATTTCTGAAAAGGACTATCGTCCTTCCAGTATATTCCTTAAAACGACGATCGTCCTTCAAGGACATTCCTGAAAAGGACTATCGTCCTTAAAGGATATTCCTGAAAAGGACTATCGTCCTTCAAGGACATTCCTGAAAAGGACTTTCGTCCTTCAAGGATATTCCTGAAAAGGACTATCGTCCTTCAAGGACATTCCTGAAAAGGACTGTCGTCCTTCAAGGATATTCCTGAAAAGGACTTTCGTCCTTCAAGGACATTCCTAAAAAGGACTATCGTCCTTCAAGGACATTCCTGAAAAGGACTATCGTCCTTCAAGGACATTCCTGAAAAGGACTATCGTCCTTCAAGGACATTCCTGAAAAGGGCTATCGTCCTTCAAGGACATTCCTGAAAAGGACAATTGCCCTTCAAGGATATTCCTGAAAAAGGGCTATCGTCCTTCAAGAACATTCCTGAAAAGGACTATCGTCATTCCAGGATATTCCTAAAAGGGCTATCGTCCTTAAAGGACATTTCTGAAAAGGACTATCGTCCTTCCAGTATATTCCTTAAAACGACGATCGTCCTTCAAGGACATTCCTGAAAAGGACTATCGTCCTTAAAGGATATTCCTGAAAAGGACTATCGTCCTTCAAGGACATTCCTGAAAAGGACTATCGTCCTTCAAGGATATTCCTGAAAAGGACTATCGTCCTTCAAGGACATTCCTGAAAAGGACTGTCGTCCTTCAAGGATATTCCTGAAAAGGACTTTCGTCCTTCAAGGACATTCCTAAAAAGGACTATCGTCCTTCAAGGACATTCCTGAAAAGGACTATCGTCCTTCAAGGACATTCCTGAAAAGGACTATCGTCCTTCAAGGACATTCCTGAAAAGGACGATTGTCCTTAAAGGATATTCCTAAAAAGGGCTATCGTCCTTCAAGGACATTCCTGAAAAGGGCTATCGTCCTTCAAGGACATTCCTGAAAAGGACTGTCGTCCTTCAAGGACATTCCTGAAAAGGACGATCGTCCTTCAAGGACATTCCTGAAAAGGACAATCGTCCTTCAAGTATATTCCTGAAAAAGGGCTATCGTCCTTCAAGAACATTCCTGAAAAGGACTATCGTCCTTCAAGGACATTCCTGAAAAGGACTATCGTCCTTCAAGGACATTCCTGAAAAGGACGATCGTCCTTAAAGGATATTCCTGAAAAGGGCTATCGTCCTTCAAGGACATTCCTGAAAAGGGCTATCGTCCTTCAAGGACATTCCTGAAAAGGACTATCGTCCTTCAAGGACATTCCTGAAAAGGACTATCGTCCTTCAAGGACATTCCTGAAAAGGACGATTGTCCTTAAAGGATATTCCTAAAAAGGGCTATCGTCCTTCCAGTATATTCCTTAAAAGGACGAAAGTCGTTGAAGGACATTCCTGAAAAGGACTATCTTCCTTTAAGGATTTTCCTGAAAAGGCTATCGTCCTTCAAGGACATTCCTGAAAAGGACGATCGTCCTTCAAGGACATTCCTGAAAAGGACTATCGTCCTTCAAGGATATTCCTGAAAAGGACTATCGTCCTTCAAGGATATTCCTGAAAAGGACTATCGTCCTTCAAGGATATTCCTGAAAAGGACTATCGTCCTTCAAGGATATTACTGAAAAGAATGAAATTCCTTCAAAGACATTCCTGAAAAGGACTATCGTCCTTCAAGTATCTTCCTGAAAAGGACAAAAGTCGTTAAAGGACATTCCTGAAAAGGACGATCGTCCTTCAAGGATATTCCTGATAAGGGCTATCGTCCTTCAAGGACATTCCTGAAAAGGGCTATCGTTCTTCAAGGACATTCCTGAAAAGGACCATCGTCATTCAAGGATATTACTGAAAAGAATGAAAGTCCTTCAAAGACATTCCTGAAAAGGACTATCGACCTTCAAGGATATTCCTGAAAAGGACGAAAGTTCTTCAAGGATATTCCTGAAAAGGGCTATCGTCCTTCAAGGACATTCCTGAAAAGGACTGTCGTCCTGTAACGTGGTATATCCTAAATTTTAATAGGTTTTAGAAATTTTCATTACTCACGTTCATTTAGCATAAGTTATTATTATTATATAACTTACTAACGGCGGATTTAGTATTTTGTGTTAGGTATTTTCATCATTTCTTGTATTTTCATGCAATTAATCATCTCAATGATTTTGTCCTGGAATTTGTTTATTTACGTTTTGAAAGTGAGGTTATGCAGAATCTATACAACGATATATTTTTATATGTTAACGAGACTTAGGTCATTCCTTTCATCTAAAAAGTATTTTTAGACCTCTATGGTGAAAGTCTATAAAGATATTGTGTAAACTTTTTAAGATCAATTTTGTCGGGTTGAGCCTTGGATACGATTCTATTTAATCCTTGACATGAAAGGAGTCTATATACTTTTTTGATGAAGGCGATCTGACAGAATTGACATTGAAAGGAAAAAATCGGGATTGTCAAGGAAAAAATAATTTTAGGGAGGGATTCGGACGAGAAGAGATACAAGTCACGTGATATAATATAGAAAAATTATAAATATATCTAGAGCATTTCTGTATTTATCTAACTTAGAAGAAATGCTTATACAATGAGCGATGGTGTTCCTCTGAATAATACATTGAAGAAGTTTGTGTTCCGTGGGAAGTCAAACAGCAACGGCGATACTCGCGGAGAGTTTCTAGAAGTGGTTATTCCCGAGTTATTGACGGCCGTTTACTCTTTCTACACGTGGCCTTCGGCTCCCGTTCTCGCTTGGTATCTTTGGACGCAGCGATAACCTTAACAGACCGCGTCGCGCTGCCGCGTTCTCTGCTACACTTGGCGTCGTGCTGCGAAGTCAACGGACTAGTGCCTGAACGTGACGTGAGCATCGTCGGTCTCACCTGGGGCCTGTTCCTCGCCGATCTGCACTCCCTGAGGCCACTCGACTTGGTTTTGGCTTCGGACTGTTTCTACGATCCCACTCACTTCGAAGAGGTGATCGCCACCGTTGCTTACTTGCTGGAAGGAACTAACGCCCGATTTCTGTGTTCTTACCAGGAGAGAAGCTCAGATTGGTCAGTGGAGGAGACTTGGAGTCACTGAGTGAAAACGCCGGCATTGACTATAGAGCCATCATTGGTGAGCGCTCACTGCATTTATTGGAGATAGTGTGTGCTTGATTATGGCAAGTGCCAAGACTAGATAATAACAAATCCGCCAGATAAGCATAAATCTGTTTGTTTTTTATTTTTATGTGTAAATATTTTCTCTAATTAAATTCTTTTAACTTTATTCCTTCTTTAATTTCTAAAACCTCCATAACAACTAGCTTTACGCTTCAGTCCTTCAAGGACATTCCTGAAAAGGACGATCGTCCTTCAAGGACATTCCTGAAAAGGACAATCGTCCTTCAAGTATATTCCTGAAAAAGGGCTATCGTCCTTCAAGAACATTCCTGAAAAGGACTATCGTCCTTCAAGGACATTCCTGAAAAGGACTATCGTCCTTCAAGGACATTCCTGAAAAGGACGATCGTCCTTAAAGGATATTCCTGAAAAGGGCTATCGTCCTTCAAGGACATTCCTGAAAAGGGCTATCGTCCTTCAAGGACATTCCTGAAAAGGACTATCGTCCTTCAAGGACATTCCTGAAAAGGACGATCGTCCTTCAAGGACATGCCTGAAAAAGACGATCGTCCTTAAAGGATATTCCTGAAAAGGGCTATCGTCCTTCAAGGACATTCCTGAAAAGGGCTATCGTCCTTCAAGGACATTCCTGAAAAGGACTATCGTCCTTCAAGGACATTCCTGAAAAGGACTATCGTCCTTCAAGGACATTCCTGAAAAGGACGATCGTCCTTAAAGGATATTCCTGAAAAGGGCTATCGTCCTTCAAGGACATTCCTGAAAAGGGCTATCGTCCTTCAAGGACATTCCTGAAAAGGACGATCGTCCTTAAAGGATATTCCTGAAAAGGGCTATCGTCCTTCAAGGACATTCCTGAAAAGGGCTATCGTCCTTCAAGGACATTACTGAAAAGAACTATCGTCCTTCAAGGACATTCCTGAAAAG
This sequence comes from Leucoptera coffeella, assembly GCA_030578115.1. Lineage (NCBI taxonomy): Eukaryota > Metazoa > Arthropoda > Insecta > Lepidoptera > Lyonetiidae > Leucoptera > Leucoptera coffeella. The sequence continues at coordinate 98,496 of JAMBLF010000901.1, forward strand.
GACTATTGTCCTTAAAGGACATTTCTGAAAAGGACTATCGTCCTTCAAGGACATTCCTGAAAAGGACTATTGTCCTTAAAGGACATTTCTGAAAAGAACTATCGTCCTTCAAGGACATTCCTGAAAAGGACTATTGTCCTTAAAGGACATTTCTGAAAAGAACTATCGTCCTTCAAGGACATTCCTGAAAAGGACTATTGTCCTTAAAGGACATTTCTGAAAAGGACTATCGTCCTTCAAGGACATTCCTGAAAAGGGCTATCGTCCTTCAAGGACATTACTGAAAAGAACTATCGTCCTTCAAGGACATTCCTGAAAAGGACTATTGTCCTTAAAGGACATTTCTGAAAAGAACTATCGTCCTTCAAGGACATTCCTGAAAAGGACTATTGTCCTTAAAGGACATTTCTGAAAAGGACTATCGTCCTTCCAGTATATTCCTTAAAAGGACGAAAGTCGTTGAAGGACATTCCTGAAAAGGACTATCTTCCTTTAAGGATTTTCCTGAAAAGGCTATCGTCCTTCAAGGACATTCCTGAAAAGGACGATCGTCCTTCAAGGACATTCCTGAAAAGGACTATCGTCCTTCAAGGATATTCCTGAAAAGGACTATCGTCCTTCAAGGATATTCCTGAAAAGGACTATCGTCCTTCAAGGATATTCCTGAAAAGGACTATCGTCCTTCAAGGATATTACTGAAAAGAATGAAATTCCTTCAAAGACATTCCTGAAAAGGACTATCGTCCTTCAAGTATCTTCCTGAAAAGGACAAAAGTCGTTAAAGGACATTCCTGAAAAGGACGATCGTCCTTCAAGGATATTCCTGATAAGGGCTATCGTCCTTCAAGGACATTCCTGAAAAGGGCTATCGTTCTTCAAGGACATTCCTGAAAAGGACCATCGTCCTTCAAGAATATTACTGAAAAGGACGAAAGTCGTTGAAGGATATTCCTGAAAAGGACTATCGTCCTTCAAGGACATTCCTGAAAAGGACTATCGTCCTTCAAGGACATTCCTGAAAAGGGCTATCGTATTTCAAGGACATTCCTGAAAAGGACTATCGTCCTTCAAGGATATTCCTGAAATGGACGAAAGTCGTTGAAGGATATTCCTGAAAAGGACGATCGTCCTTCAAGGACATTCCTGAAAAAGACTATCGTCCTTCAAGGACATTCCTGAAAAGGACTATCGTCCTCCAAGGATATTCCTGAAAAGGACTATCGTCCTTTAAGGACATTCCTGAAAAGGACTATCGTCCTTCAAGGATATTACTGAAAAGAATGAAATTCCTTTAAAGACATTCCTGAAAAGGACTATAGTCCTTCAAGGACATTCCTGAAAAGGACTGCCGTCCTTCAAGGATATTCCTGAAAAGGACGAAAGTTCTTCAAGGATATTTCTGCAAAGGGCTATCGTCCTTCAAGGATATTCCTAAAAAGGGCTATCGTCCTTCAAGGACATTACTGAAAAGGACTATCGTCCTTCAAGGACATTCCTGAAAAGGACTATTGTCCTTAAAGGACATTTCTGAAAAGGACTATCGTCCTTCCAGTATATTCCTTAAAAGGACGAAAGTCGTTGAAGGACATTCCTGAAAAGGACTATCGTCCTTCAAGGACATTCCTGAAAAAGACTATCGTCCTTCAAGGACATTCCTGAAAAGTACTATCGTCCTTCAAGGACATTCCTGAAAAGGACTAGCGTCCTTCAAGAATATTCCTGAAAAGAACGATCGTCCTTCAAGGACATTCCTAAAAAGGACTATCGTCCTTCAAGGACATTCCTGAAAAGGACTATCGTCCTTTAAGGACTTTCCTGAAAAGGACTATCGTCCTTTCAGGATATTCCTTAAAAGGACGAAAGTCGTTGAAGGACATTTCTTAAAAGGACTATCGTCCTTTTAGGATATTACTGAAAAGGCTATCGCCCTTCAAGGACATTCCTGAAAAGGACGATCGTCCTTCAAGGGCATTCCTGAAAAGGACTATCGTCCTTCAAGGATATTCCTGAAAAGGACTTTCGTCCTTCAAGGACATTCCTGAAAAGGACTATCGTCCTTCAAGGATATTCCTGAAAAGGGCTACCGTCCTTTAAGGACATTCCTGAAAAGGACTATCGTCCTTCAAGGACATTCCTGAAAAGGACGAAAGTCGTTGAAGGACATTCCTGAAGAGGACAATCGTCCTTTCAGGATATTCCTGAAAAGGCTATCGTCCTTCAAGGACATTCCTGAAAAGGGCTATCGTCCTTCAAGGACATTCCTGAAAAGGACTGTCGTCCTTCAAGGACATTCCTGAAAAGGACGATCGTCCTTCAAGGACATTCCTGAAAAGGACAATCGTCCTTCAAGTATATTCCTGAAAAAGGGCTATCGTCCTTCAAGAACATTCCTGAAAAGGACTATCGTCCTTCAAGGACATTCCTGAAAAGGACTATCGTCCTTCAAGGACATTCCTGAAAAGGACGATCGTCCTTAAAGGATATTCCTGAAAAGGGCTATCGTCCTTCAAGGACATTCCTGAAAAGGGCTATCGTCCTTCAAGGACATTCCTGAAAAGGACTATCGTCCTTCAAGGACATTCCTGAAAAGGACGATCGTCCTTCAAGGACATTCCTGAAAAGGACTATCGTCCTTCAAGGACATTCCTGAAAAGGACGATTGTCCTTAAAGGATATTCCTAAAAAGGGCTATCGTCCTTCAAGGACATTACTGAAAAGAACTATCGTCCTTCAAGGACATTCCTGAAAAGGACTATTGTCCTTAAAGGACATTTCTGAAAAGGACTATCGTTCTTCCAGTATATTCCTTAAAAGGACGAAAGTCGTTGAAGGACATTCCTGAAAAGGACTATCTTCCTTTAAGGATTTTCCTGAAAAGGCTATCGTCCTTCAAGGACATTCCTGAAAAGGACGATCGTCCTTCAAGGACATTCCTGAAAAGGACTATCGTCCTTCAAGGATATTCCTGAAAAGGACTATCGTCCTTCAAGGATATTCCTGAAAAGGACTATCGTCCTTCAAGGATATTCCTGAAAAGGACTATCGTCCTTCAAGGATATTACTGAAAAGAATGAAATTCCTTCAAAGACATTCCTGAAAAGGACTATCGTCCTTCAAGTATCTTCCTGAAAAGGACAAAAGTCGTTAAAGGACATTCCTGAAAAGGACGATCGTCCTTCAAGGATATTCCTGATAAGGGCTATCGTCCTTCAAGGACATTCCTGAAAAGGGCTATCGTTCTTCAAGGACATTCCTGAAAAGGACCATCGTCATTCAAGGATATTACTGAAAAGAATGAAAGTCCTTCAAAGACATTCCTGAAAAGGACTATCGACCTTCAAGGATATTCCTGAAAAGGACGAAAGTTCTTCAAGGATATTCCTGAAAAGGGCTATCGTCCTTCAAGGACATTCCTGAAAAGGACTGTCGTCCTTCAAGGACATTCCTGAAAAGGACGATCGTCCTTCAAGGACATTCCTGAAAAGGACAATCGTCCTTCAAGTATATTCCTGAAAAAGGGCTATCGTCCTTCAAGAACATTCCTGAAAAGGACTATCGTCCTTCAAGGACATTCCTGAAAAGGACTATCGTCCTTCAAGGACATTCCTGAAAAGGACGATCGTCCTTAAAGGATATTCCTGAAAAGGGCTATCGTCCTTCAAGGACATTCCTGAAAAGGGCTATCGTCCTTCAAGGACATTCCTGAAAAGGACTATCGTCCTTCAAGGACATTCCTGAAAAGGACGATCGTCCTTCAAGGACATTCCTGAAAAGGACTATCGTCCTTCAAGGACATTCCTGAAAAGGACGATCGTCCTTAAAGGATATTCCTGAAAAGGGCTATCGTCCTTCAAGGACATTCCTGAAAAGGGCTATCGTCCTTCAAGGACATTCCTGAAAAGGACTATCGTCCTTCAAGGACATTCCTGAAAAGGGCTATCGTCCTTCAAGGACATTCCTGAAAAGGGCTATCGTCCTTCAAGGACATTACTGAAAAGAACTATCGTCCTTCAAGGACATTCCTGAAAAGGACTATTGTCCTTAAAGGACATTTCTGAAAAGGACTATCGTCCTTCCAGTATATTCCTTAAAAGGACGAAAGTCGTTGAAGGACATTCCTGAAAAGGACTATCTTCCTATAAGGATTTTCCTGAAAAGGCTATCGTCCTTCAAGGACATTCCTGAAAAGGACGATCGTCCTTCAAGGACATTCCTGAAAAGGACTATCGTCCTTCAAGGATATTCCTGAAAAGGACTATCGTCCTTCAAGGATATTCCTGAAAAGGACTATCGTCCTTCAAGGATATTCCTGAAAAGGACTATCGTCCTTCAAGGATATTACTGAAAAGAATGAAATTCCTTCAAAGACATTCCTGAAAAGGACTATCGTCCTTCAAGTATCTTCCTGAAAAGGACAAAAGTCGTTAAAGGACATTCCTGAAAAGGACGATCGTCCTTCAAGGATATTCCTGATAAGGGCTATCGTCCTTCAAGGACATTCCTGAAAAGGGCTATCGTTCTTCAAGGACATTCCTGAAAAGGACCATCGTCATTCAAGGATATTACTGAAAAGAATGAAAGTCCTTCAAAGACATTCCTGAAAAGGACTATCGTCCTTCAAGGACATTCCTGAAAAGGACGATCGTCCTTCAAGGATATTCCTGAAAAGGGCTTTCGTCCTTCAAGGACATTCCTGAAAAGGACTATCGTCCTTCAAGAATATTACTGAAAAGGACGAAAGTCGTTGAAGGATATTCCTGAAAAGGACGAAAGTTCTTCAAGGATATTCCTGAAAAGGGCTATCGTCCTTCAAGGACATTCCTGAAAAAGACTATCGTCCTTCAAGGACATTCCTGAAAAGGACTATCGACCTTCAAGGATATTCCTGAAAAGGACGAAAGTTCTTCAAGGATATTCCTGAAAAGGGCTATCGTCCTTCAAGGACATTCCTGAAAAGGACGATCGTCCTTCAAGGATATTCCTGAAAAGGGCTTTCGTCCTTCAAGGACATTCCTGAAAAGGACTATCGTCCTTCAAGAATATTACTGAAAAGGACGAAAGTCGTTGAAGGATATTCCTGAAAAGGACTATCGTCCTTCAAGGACATTCCTGAAAAGGACGATCGTCCTTCAAGGATATTTCTTAAAAGGGCTATCGTATTTCAAGGACATTCCTGAAAAGGACTATCGTCCTTCAAGGATATTCCTGAAATGGACGAAAGTCGTTGAAGGATATTCCTGAAAAGGACGATCGTCCTTCAAGGACATTCCTGAAAAAGACTATCGTCCTTCAAGGACATTCCTGAAAAGGACTATCGTCCTCCAAGGATATTCCTGAAAAGGACTATCGTCCTTTAAGGACATTCCTGAAAAGGACTATCGTCCTTCAAGGATATTACTGAAAAGAATGAAATTCCTTTAAAGACATTCCTGAAAAGGACTATAGTCCTTCAAGGACATTCCTGAAAAGGACTATCGTCCTTCAAGGATATTACTGAAAAGAATGAAATTCCTTTAAAGACATTCCTGAAAAGGACTATAGTCCTTCAAGGACATTCCTGAAAAGGACTGCCGTCCTTCAAGGATATTCCTGAAAAGGACGAAAGTTCTTCAAGGATATTTCTGCAAAGGGCTATCGTCCTTCAAGGATATTCCTAAAAAGGGCTATCGTCCTTCAAGGACATTACTGAAAAGGACTATCGTCCTTCAAGGACATTCCTGAAAAGGACTATTGTCCTTAAAGGACATTTCTGAAAAGGACTATCGTCCTTCCAGTATATTCCTTAAAAGGACGAAAGTCGTTGAAGGACATTCCTGAAAAGGACTATCTTCCTTTAAGGATTTTCCTGAAAAGGCTATCGTCCTTCAAGGACATTCCTGAAAAGGACGATCGTCCTTCAAGGACATTCCTGAAAAGGACTATCGTCCTTCAAGGATATTCCTGAAAAGGACTATCGTCCTTCAAGGATATTCCTGAAAAGGACGAGTCTTTCAAGGATATTCCTGAAAAGGACTATCGTCCTTTAAGGATATTACTGAAAAGAATGAAATTCCTTCAAAGACATTCCTGAAAAGGACTATCGTCCTTCAAGTATCTTCCTGAAAAGGACAAAAGTCGTTAAAGGACATTCCTGAAAAGGACGATCGTCCTTCAAGGATATTCCTGATAAGGGCTATCGTCCTTCAAGGACATTCCTGAAAAGGGCTATCGTTCTTCAAAGACATTCCTGAAAAGGACCATCGTCATTCAAGGATATTACTGAAAAGAATGAAAGTCCTTCAAAGACATTCCTGAAAAGGACTATCGTCCTTCAAGGATATTCCTGAAAAGGACGAAAGTTCTTCAAGGATATTCCTGAAAAGGGCTATCGTCCTTCAAGGACATTCCTGAAAAGGACGATCGTCCTTCAAGGATATTCCTGAAAAGGGCTTTCGTCCTTCAAGGACATTCCTGAAAAGGACTATCGTCCTTCAAGAATATTACTGAAAAGGACGAAAGTCGTTGAAGGATATTCCTGAAAAGGACTATCGTCCTTCAAGGACATTCCTGAAAAGGACGATCGTCCTTCAAGGATATTTCTTAAAAGGGCTATCGTCCTTCAAGGACATTCCTGAAATGGACGAAAGTCGTTGAAGGATATTCCTGAAAAGGACGATCGTCCTTCAAGGACATTCCTGAAAAAGACTATCGTCCTTCAAGGACATTCCTGAAAAGGACTATCGTCCTCCAAGGATATTCCTGAAAAGGACTATCGTCCTTTAAGGACATTCCTGAAAAGGACTATCGTCCTTCAAGGATATTACTGAAAAGAATGAAATTCCTTTAAAGACATTCCTGAAAAGGACTATAGTCCTTCAAGGACATTCCTGAAAAGGACTGCCGTCCTTCAAGGATATTCCTGAAAAGGACGAAAGTTCTTCAAGGATATTTCTGCAAAGGGCTATCGTCCTTCAAGGATATTCCTGAAAAGGACAAGAGTCGTTAAAGGACATTACTGAAAAGGACGATCGTCCTTCAGGGATATTCCTGAAAAGGGCTATCGTCCTTCAAGGACATTCCTGAAAAGGGCTATCGTCCTTCAAGGACATTCCTGAAAAGGACTGCCGTCCTTCAAGGATATTCCTGAAAAGGACGAAAGTCGTAAAAGTACATTCCTGAAAAATGCTATCGTCCTTTAAGGACATTCCTGAAAAGGACGATCGTCCTTCAAGGATATTCCTGAAAAGGACGATCGTCCTTCAAGGACATTCCTGAAAAGGACTATCGTCCTCCAAGGATATTCCTGAAAAGGACGAAAGTCGTTAAAGTACATTCCTGAAAAATGCTATCGTCCTTTAAGGACATTCCTGAAAAGGACGATCGTCCTTCAAGGATATTCCTGAAAAGGACGATCGTCCTTCAAGGATATTCCTGAAAAGGGCTATTGTCCTTCAAGGACATCCCTGAAAAGGACTATCGTCCTCTAAGGATATTCTTCCTGGAAAGGACGAAAGTCGTTCCAGGACATTCCTGAAAAGGCTATCGTCCTTCAAGGACATTCCTGAAAAGGACGATCGTCCTTTAAGGACATTCCTGAAAAGGACTATCGTCCTTTAAGGACATTCCTGAAAAGGACGATCGTCCTTCAATTATATTCCTGAAAAGGACGATCGTCCTTCAAGGACATTCCTGAAAAGGACTATCGTCCTTCAAGGACATTCCTGAAAAGTACTATCGTCCTTCAAGGACATTCCTGAAAAGGACTAGCGTCCTTCAAGTATATTCCTGAAAAAACCGATCGTCCTTCAAGGACATTCCTAAAAAGGACTATCGTTCTTCAAGGACATTCCTGAAAAGCACTATCGTCCTTTAAGGACTTTCCTGAATAGGACTATCGTCCTTTCAGGATATTCCTTAAAAGGACGAAAGTCGTTGAAGGACATTCCTTAAAAGGACTATCGTCCTTTTAGGATATTCCTGAAAAGGCTATCGTCCTTCAAGGACATTCCTGAAAAGGACGATCGTCCTTCAAGGACATTCCTGAAAAGGACTATCGTCCTTCAAGGACATTCCTGAAAAGGACTATCGTCCTTCAAGGATATTCCTGAAAAGGACGATCGTTCTTCAAGGATATTCCTGAAAAGGGCTATCGTCCTTCAAGGACATTCCTGAAAAGGACAATCGCCCTTCAAGGATATTCCTGAAAAAGGGCTATCGTCCTTCAAGAACATTCCTGAAAAGGACTATCGTTCTTCCAGGATATTCCTGAAAAGGACTATCGTCCTTCCAGGATATTCCTGAAAAGGACGAAAGTCGTTGAAGGACATTCCTGAAAAGGACAATCGTCCTTTCAGGATATTCCTGAAAAGGCTATCGTCCTTCAAGGACATTCCTGAAAAGGACTATCGTCCTTCAAGGACATTCCTGAAAAGGACTATCGTCCTTCAAGGATATTCCTGAAAAGGACGATCGTTCTTCAAGGACATTCCTGAAAAGGACAATCGCCCTTCAAGGATATTCCTGAAAAAGGGCTATCGTCCTTCAAGGACATTCCTGAAAAGGACTATCGTCCTTCAAGGATATTCCTGAAAAGGACGATCGTTCTTCAAGGATATTCCTGAAAAGGACGATCGTTCTTCAAGGACATTCCTGAAAAGGACAATCGCCCTTCAAGGATATTCCTGAAAAAGGGCTATCGTCCTTCAAGGACATTCCTGAAAAGGACTATCGTCCTTCAAGGACATTCCTGAAAAGGACTATCGTCCTTCAAGGATATTCCTGAAAAGGACGATCGTTCTTCAAGGATATTCCTGAAAAGGGCTATCGTCCTTCAAGGACATTCCTGAAAAGGACGATCGTCCTTCAAGGACATTCCTGAAAAGGACGATCGCCCTTCAAGGACATTACTGAAAAGGACTATCGTCCTTCAAGGACATTCCTGAAAAGGACTATCGTCCTTAAAGGACATTTCTGAAAAGGACTATCGTCCTTCCAGTATATTCCTTAAAAGGACGAATGTCGTTGAAGGACATTCCTGAAAAGGACTATCGTCCTTTAAGAATTTTCCTGAAAAGGCTATCGTCCTTCAAGGACATTCCTGAAAAGGACTATCGTCCTTCAAGGATATTCCTGAAAAGGACTATCGTCCTTCAGAACATTCCTGAAAAGGACTATCGTCCTTAAAGGACATTTCTGAAAAGGACTATCGTCCTTCCAGTATATTCCTTAAAAGGACTATCGTCCTTCCAGGATATTCCTGAAAAGGACTATCGTCCTTCAAGGACATTCCTGAAAAGGACGATCGTCCTTCAAGGATATTCCTGAAAAGGGCTATCGTCCTTCAAGGACATTCCTGAAAAGGACTATCGTCCTTCAAGGATATTCCTGAAAAGGACTATCGTCCTTCAGAACATTCCTGAAAAGGACTATCGTCCTTAAAGGACATTTCTGAAAAGGACTATCGTCCTTCCAGTATATTCCTTAAAAGGACTATCGTCCTTCCAGGATATTCCTGAAAAGGACTATCGTCCTTCCAGGATATTCCTGAAAAGGACGAAAGTCGTTGAAGGACATTCCTGAAAAGGACTATCGTCCTTAAAGGATATTCCTGAAAAGGACTATCGTCCTTCAAGGACATTCCTGAAAAGGACTATCGTCCTTCAAGGATATTCCTGAAAAGGACTATCGTCCTTCAAGGACATTCCTGAAAAGGACTATCGTCCTTCAAGGATATTCCTGAAAATGACTATCGTCCTTCCAGTATATTCCTTAAAAGGACGATCGTCCTTCAAGGACATTCCTGAAAAGGACTATCGTCCTTCAAGGATATTCATGAAAAGGACTATCGTCCTTCAAGGACATTCCTGAAAAGGACTATCGTCCTTCAAGGACATTCCTGAAAAGGACTATCGTCCTTCAAGGACATTCCTGAAAAGGACTATCGTCCTTCAAGGACATTCCTGAAAAGGACGATCGTTCTTCAAGGACATTCCTGAAAAGGACGATCGTCCTTCAAGGACATTCCTGAAAAGGACTATCGTCCTTCAAGGACATTCCTGAAAAGTACTATCGTCCTTCAAGGACATTCCTGAAAAGGACTATCGTCCTTCAAGGACATTCCTGAAAAGGACGATCGTTCTTCAAGGATATTCCTGAAAAGGGCTATCGTCCTTCAAGGACATTCCTGAAAAGGACGATCGTTCTTCAAGGATATTCCTGAAAAGGGCTATCGTCCTTCAAGGACATTCCTGAAAAGGACAATCGCCCTTCAAGGATATTCCTGAAAAAGGGCTATAGTCCTTCAAGAACATTCCTGAAAAAGACTATCGTCCTTCCAGGATATTCCTGAAAAGGACGAAAGTCGTTGAAGGACATTCCTGAAAAGGACAATCGTCCTTTCAGGATATTCCTGAAAAGGCTATCGTCCTTCAAGGACATTCCTGAAAAAGACGATCGTCCTTCAAGGAGATTACTGAAAAGGACTACGTCCTTCAAGGTCATTCCTGAAAAGGACTATCGTCCTTAAAGGACATTTCTGAAAAGGACTATCGTCCTTCCAGTATATTCCTTAAAAGGACGAAAGTCGTTGAAGGACATTCCTGAAAAGGACTATCGTCCTTTAAGGATTTTCCTGAAAAGGCTATCGTCCTTCAAGGACATTCCTGAAAAGGACGATCGTCCTTCAAGGACATTCCTGAAAAGGACGAAAGTCGTTGAAGGACATTCCTAAAAAGGACTATCGTCCTTCAAGGACATTCCTGAAAAGGACTATCGTCCTTTAAGGACAGTCCTGAAAAGGACTATCGTCCTTCAAGGACATTCCTGAAAAGGACGATCGTCCTTCAAGGACATTACTGAAAAGGACTATCGTCCTTCAAGGACATTCCTGAAAAGGACTATCGTCCTTAAAAGACATTTCTGAAAAGGACTATCGTCCTTCCAGTATATTCCTTAAAAGGACGAAAGTCGTTGAAGGACATTCCTGAAAAGGACTATCGTCCTTTAAGGATTTTCCTGAAAAGGCTATCGTCCTTCAAGGACATTCCTGAAAAGGACGATCGTCCTTCAAGGACATTCCTGAAAAGGACTATCGTCCTTCAAGGATATTCCTGAAAAGGACTATCGTCCTTCAAGGACATTCCTGAAAAGGACGATCGTCCTTAAAGGATATTCCTGAAAAGGGCTATCGTCCTTCAAGGATATTCCTGAAAAGGACGAAAGTCGTTAAAGTACATTCCTGAAAAATGCTATCGTCCTTTAAGGACATTCCTGAAAAGGACGATCGTCCTTCAAGGATATTCCTGAAAAGGACGATCGTCCTTCAAGGATATTCCTGAAAAGGGCTATCGTCCTTCAAGGACATCCCTGAAAAGGACTATCGTCCTCTAAGGATATTCTTCCTGGAAAGGACGAAAGTCGTTCCAGGACATTCCTGAAAAGGCTATCGTCCTTCAAGGACATTCCTGAAAAGGACGATCGTCCTTCACGGACATTCCTGAAAAGGACTATCGTCCTTCAAGGTTATTCCCGAAAAGGACGATCGTCCTTAAAGGATATTCCTGAAAAGGGCTATCGTCCTTCAAGGACATTCCTGAAAAGGGCTATCGTCCTTCAAGGACATTCCTGAAAAGGACGATCGTCCTTCAAGGATATTCCTGAAAAGGGCTTTCGTCCTTCAAGGACATTCCTGAAAAGGACTATCGTCCTTCAAGGATATTCCTGAAAAGGACTATCGTCCTTCAAGGACATTCCTGAAAAGGACTATCGCACTTCAAGGATATTCCTGAAAAGGACTATCGTCCTTCAAGGACATTCCTGAAAAGGACTAGCGTCCTTCAATTATATTCCTGAAAAGGACGATCGTCCTTCAAGGACATTCCTGAAAAGGACTAGCGTCCTTCCAGTATATTCCTTAAAAGGACGATCGTCCTTCAAGGACATTCCTGAAAAGGACTATCGTCCTTCAAGGACATTCCTGAAAAGGACTATCGTCCTTCAAGGACATTCCTGAAAAGGACTATCGTCCTTCAAGGACATTCCTGAAAAGGACTATCGTCCTTCAAGGACATTCTTAAAAAGGACGATCGTTCTTCAAGGACATTCCTGAAAAGGACGATCGTCCTTCAAGGACATTCCTAAAAAGGACTATCGTCCTTCAAGGACATTCCTTAAAAGGACTATCGTCCTTCAAGGACATTACTGAAAAGTACTATCGTCCTTCAAGGACATTCCTGAAAAGGACTAGCGTCCTTCAAGTATATTCCTGAAAAGGACGATCGTCCTTCAAGGACATTCCTAAAAAGGACTATCGTCCTTCAAGGACATTCCTGAAAAGGACTATCGTCCTTTAAGGACTTTCCTGAAAAGGACTATCGTCCTTTCAGGATATTCCTTAAAAGGACGAAAGTCGTTGAAGGACATTTCTTAAAAGGACTATCGTCCTTTTAGGATATTACTGAAAAGGCTATCGCCCTTCAAGGACATTCCTGAAAAGGACGATCGTCCTTCAAGGACATTCCTGAAAAGGACTATCGTCCTTCAAGGACATTCCTGAAAAGGACTATCGTCCTTCAAGGACATTCCTGAAAAGGACGATCGTTCTTCAAGGACATTCCTGAAAAGGACGATCGTCCTTCAAGGACATTCCTGAAAAGGACTATCGTCCTTCAAGGACATTCCTGAAAAGGACTATCGTCCTTCAAGGACATTCCTGAAAAGTACTATCGTCCTTCAAGGACATTCCTGAAAAGGACTAGCGTCCTTAAAGTATATTCCTGAAAAGGACGATCGTCCTTCAAGGACATTCCTTAAAAGGACTATCGTCCTTCAAGGACATTCCTGAAAAGGACTTTCGTCCTTTAAGGACTTTCCTGAAAAGGACTATCGTCCTTTCAGGATATTCCTTAAAAGGACGAAAGTCGTTGAAGGACATTTCTTAAAAGGACTATCGTCCTTTTAGGATATTACTGAAAAGGCTATCGCCCTTCAAGGACATTCCTGAAAAGGACGATCGTCCTTTAAGGACATTCCTGAAAAGGACTATCGTCCTTCAAGGACATTCCTGAAAAGGACTATCGTCCTTCAAGGACATTCCTGAAAAGGACGATCGTCCTTCAAGGATATTCCTGAAAAGGACTATCGTCCTTCAAGGTTATTCCCGAAAAGGACGATCGTCCTTAAAGGATATTCCTGAAAAGGGCTATCGTCCTTCAAGTACATTCCTGAAAAGGGCTATCGTCCTTCAAGGACATTCCTGAAAAGGACGATCGTCCTTCAAGGATATTCCTGAAAAGGGCTTTCGTCCTTCAAGGACATTCCTGAAAAGGACTATCGTCCTTCAAGGATATTCCTGAAAAGGACTATCGTCCTTCAAGGACATTCCTGAAAAGGACTATCGCACTTCAAGGATATTCCTGAAAAGGACTATCGTCCTTCAAGGACATTCCTGAAAAGGACTAGCGTCCTTCAATTATATTCCTGAAAAGGACGATCGTCCTTCAAGGACATTCCTGAAAAGGACTATCGTCCTTCAAGGACATTCCTGAAAAGGACTATCGTCCTTCAAGGACATTCCTGAAAAGGACTATCGTCCTTCAAGGACATTCCTGAAAAGGACTATCGTCCTTCAAGGACATTCTTAAAAAGGACGATCGTTCTTCAAGGACATTCCTGAAAAGGTTGATCGTCCTTCAAGGACATTCCTAAAAAGGACTATCGTCCTTCAAGGACATTCCTGAAAAGGACTATCGTCCTTCAAGGACATTACTGAAAAGTACTATCGTCCTTCAAGGACATTCCTGAAAAGGACTAGCGTCCTTCAAGTATATTCCTGAAAAGGACGATCGTCCTTCAAGGACATTCCTAAAAAGGACTATCGTCCTTCAAGGACATTCCTGAAAAGGACTATCGTCCTTTAAGGACTTTCCTGAAAAGGACTATCGTCCTTTCAGGATATTCCTTAAAAGGACGAAAGTCGTTGAAGGACATTTCTTAAAAGGACTATCGTCCTTTTAGGATATTACTGAAAAGGCTATCGCCCTTCAAGGACATTCCTGAAAAGGACGATCGTCCTTCAAGGACATTCCTGAAAAGGACTATCGTCCTTCAAGGACATTCCTGAAAAGGACTATCGTCCTTCAAGGACATTCCTGAAAAGGACGATCGTTCTTCAAGGACATTCCTGAAAAGGACGATCGTCCTTCAAGGACATTCCTGAAAAGGACTATCGTCCTTCAAGGACATTCCTGAAAAGGACTATCGTCCTTCAAGGACATTCCTGAAAAGTACTATCGTCCTTCAAGGACATTCCTGAAAAGGACTAGCGTCCTTCAAGTATATTCCTGAAAAGGACGATCGTCCTTCAAGGACATTCCTAAAAAGGACTATCGTCCTTCAAGGACATTCCTGAAAAGGACTTTCGTCCTTTAAGGACTTTCCTGAAAAGGACTATCGTCCTTTCAGGATATTCCTTAAAAGGACGAAAGTCGTTGAAGGACATTTCTTAAAAGGACTATCGTCCTTTTAGGATATTACTGTAAGGCTATCGCCCTTCAAGGACATTCCTGAAAAGGACGATCGTCCTTTAAGGACATTCCTGAAAAGGACGATCGTCCTTCAAGGACATTCCTGAAAAGGACTATCGTCCTTCAAGGACATTCCTGAAAAGGACTATCGTCCTTCAAGGACATTCCTGAAAAGGACTATCGTCCTTCAAGGACATTCCTGAAAAGGACTATCGTCCTTCAAGGACATTCCTGAAAAGGACTATCGTCCTTCAAGGACATTCCTGAAAAGGACTAGCGTCCTTCAAGTATATTCCTGAAAAGGACGATCGTCCTTCAAGGACATTCCTAAAAAGGACTATCGTCCTTCAAGGACATTCCTGAAAAGGACTATCGTCCTTTAAGGACTTTCCTGAAAAGGACTATCGTCCTTTCAGGATATTCCTTAAAAGGACGAAAGTCGTTGAAGGACATTTCTTAAAAGGACTATCGTCCTTTTAGGATATTACTGAAAAGGCTATCGCCCTTCAAGGACATTCCTGAAAAGGACGATCGTCCTTTAAGGACATTCCTGAAAAGGACTATCGTCCTTCAAGGACATTCCTGAAAAGGACTATCGTCCTTCAAGGACATTCCTGAAAAGGACGATCGTCCTTCAAGGATATTCCTGAAAAGGACTATCGTCCTTCCAGTATATTCCTGAAAAGGCTATCGTCCTTCAAGGACATTCCTGAAAAGGACTATCGTCCTTCAAGGACATTCCTGAAAAGGACTATCGTCCTTCAAGGACATTCCTGAAAAGGACTATCGTCCTTCAAGGACATTCCTGAAAAGGACGATCGTCCTTCAAGGACATTCCTGAAAAGGACTATCGTCCTTCAAGGACATTCCTGAAAAGGACTATCGTCCTTCAAGGACATTCCTAAAAAGGACTATCGTCCTTCAAGGACATTCCTGAAAAGGACGATCGTTCTTCAAGGACATTCCTGAAAAGGACGATCGTCCTTCAAGGACATTCCTGAAGAGGGCTTTAGTCCTTCAAGGACATTCCTAAAAATGACTGTCGTCCTTCAAGGATATTTCTTTAAAGGGCTATCGTCCTTCAAGGACATTCCTGAAAAGGACTATCGTCCTTCAAGGATATTCCTGAAATGGACGAAAGTCGTTGAAGGATATTCCTGAAAAGGACGATCGTCCATCAAGGACATTCCTGAAAAAGACTATCGTCCTTCAAGGACATTCCTGAAAAGGACTATCGTCCTCCAAGGATATTCCTGAAAAGGACTATCGTCCTTTAAGGACATTCCTGAAAAGGACTATCGTCCTTCAAGGATATTACTGAAAAGAATGAAATTCCTTTAAAGAAATTCCTGAAAAGGACTATCGTCCTTCAAGGACATTCCTGAAAAGGACTGCCGTCCTTCAAGGATATTCCTGAAAAGGACGAAAGTTCTTCAAGGATATTTCTGCAAAGGGCTATCGTCCTTCAAGGATATTCCTGAAAAGGACAAAAGTCGTTGAAGGACATTCCTGAAAAGGATGATCGTCCTTCAGGGATATTCCTGAAAAGGGCTATCGTCCTTCAAGGACATTCCTTAAAAGGGCTATCGTCCTTCAAGGACATTCCTGAAAAGGACTGCCGTCCTTCAAGGATATTCCTGAAAAGGACGAAAGTCGTAAAAGTACATTCCTGAAAAATGCTATCGTCCTTTAAGGACATTCCTGAAAAGGACGATCGTCCTTCAAGGATATTCCTGAAAAGGACGATCGTCCTTCAAGGACATTCCTGAAAAGGACTATCGTCCTCCAAGGATATTCCTGAAAAGGACGAAAGTCGTTAAAGTACATTCCTGAAAAATGCTATCGTCCTTTAAGGACATTCCTGAAAAGGACGATCGTCCTTCAAGGATATTCCTGAAAAGGACGATCGTCCTTCAAGGATATTCCTGAAAAGGGCTATCGTCCTTCAAGGACATTCCTGAAAAGGGCTATCGTCCTTCAAGGACATTCCTGAAAAGGACGAAAGTCGTAAAAGTACATTCCTGAAAATGCTATGGTCCTCTAAGGATATTCCTGAAAAGGACTGTCGTCCTTTGAGGATATTCCTGAAAAGGACTATCGTCCTTCAAGGACATTCCTGAAAAGGACTATCGTCCTTCAAGGACATTCCTGAAAAGGACTATCGTCCTTCAAGGACATTCCTGAAAAGGACGATCGTTCTTCAAGGACATTCCTGAAAAGGACGATCGTCCTTCAAGGACATTCCTGAAAAGGACTATCGTCCTTCAAGGACATTCCTGAAAAGGACTATCGTCCTTCAAGGACATTCCTGAAAAGTACTATCGTCCTTCAAGGACATTCCTGAAAAGGACTAGCGTCCTTCAAGTATATTCCTGAAAAGGACGATCGTCCTTCAAGGACATTCCTAAAAAGGACTATCGTCCTTCAAGGACATTCCTGAAAAGGACTATCGTCCTTTAAGGACTTTCCTGAAAAGGACTATCGTCCTTTCAGGATATTCCTTAAAAGGACGAAAGTCGTTGAAGGACATTTCTTAAAAGGACTATCGTCCTTTTAGGATATTACTGAAAAGGCTATCGCCCTTCAAGGACATTCCTGAAAAGGACGATCGTCCTTCAAGGACATTCCTGAAAAGGACTATCGTCCTTCAAGGACATTCCTGAAAAGGACTATCGTCCTTCAAGGACATTCCTGAAAAGGACGATCGTTCTTCAAGGATATTCCTGAAAAAGGCTATCGTCCTTCAAGGACATTCCTGAAAAGGACAATCGCCCTTCAAGGATATTCCTGAAAAAAGGCTATCGTCCTTCAAGAACATTCCTGAAAAGGACTATCGTCCTTCCAGGATATTCCTGAAAAGGACAATCGTCCTTTCAGGAATCCTGAAAAGGCTATCGTCCTTCAAGGACATTACTGAAAAGGACTATCGTCCTTCAAGGACATTACTGAAAAGGACTATCGTCCTTCAAGGACATTCCTGAAAAGGACTATCGTCCTTAAAGGACATTTCTGAAAAGGACTATCGTCCTTCCAGTATATTCCTTAAAAGGACGAAAGTCGTTGAAGGACATTCCTGAAAAGGACTATCGTCCTTTAAGGATTTTCCTGAAAAGGCTATCGTCCTTCAAGGACATTCCTAAAAAGTACGATCGTCCTTCAAGGACATTCCTGAAAAGGACGAAAGTCGTTGAAGGACATTCCTGAAAAGGACAATCGTCCTTTCAGGATTTTCCTGAAAAGGCTATCGTCCTTCAAGGACATTCCTGAAAAGGACGATCGTCCTTCAAGGACATTCCTGAAAAGGACTATCGTTCTTCAAGGATATTCCTGAAAAGGACTATCGTCCTTCAAGGACATTCCTAAAAAGGACTATCGTCCTTCAAGGACATTCCTGAAAAGGACTATCGTCCTTCAAGGACATTCCTGAAAAGGACGATCGTCCTTAAAGGATATTCCTGAAAAGGGCTATCGTCCTTCAAGGACATTCCTGAAAAGGGCTATCGTCCTTCAAGGACATTCCTGAAAAGGACTATCGTCCTTCAAGGACATTCCTGAAAAGGACGATCGTCCTTCAAGGACATTCCTGAAAAGGACAATCGTCCTTCAAGGATATTCCTGAAAAAGGGCTATCGTCCTTCAAGAACATTCCTGAAAAGGACTATCGTCCTTCAAGGACATTCCTGAAAAGGACTATCGTCCTTTAAGGACATTCCTGAAAAGGACGATCGTCCTTAAAGGATATTCCTGAAAAGGGCTATCGTCCTTCAAGGACATTCCTGAAAAGGGCTATCGTCCTTCAAGGACATTCCTGAAAAGGACTATCGTCCTTCAAGGACATTCCTAAAAAGAACGATCGTCCTTCAAGGACATTCCTGAAAAGGACAATCGTCCTTCAAGGATATTCCTGAAAAAGGGCTATCGTCCTTCAAGGACATTCCTGAAAAGGACTATCGTCCTTCAAGGATATTCCTGAAAAAGGGCTATCGTCCTTCAAGAACATTCCTTAAAAGGACGAAAGTCGTTGAAGGACATTCCTGAAAAGGACAATCGTTCTTTAAGGTTATTGCTGAAAAGGCTATCGTCCTTCAAGGACATTCCTGAAAAGGACGATCGTCCTTCAAGGACATTACTGAAAAGGACTATCGTCCTTCAAGGACATTCCTGAAAAGGACTATTGTCCTTAAAGGACATTTCTGAAAAGGACTATCGTCCTTCCAGTATATTCCTTAAAAGGACGAAAGTCGTTGAAGGACATACCTGAAAAGGACTATCTTCCTTTAAGGATTTTCCTGAAAAGGCTATCGTCCTTCAAGGACATTCCTAAAAAGGACGATCGTCCTTCAAGGACATTCCTGAAAAGGGCTATCGTCCTTCAAGGATAATCCTGAAAAGGACTTTCGTCCTTCAAGGACATTCCTGAAAAGGACTATCGTCCTTGAAGGATATTCCTGAAATGGGCTACCGTCCTTTAAGGACATTCCTGAAAAGGACTATCGTCCTTCAAGGACATGCCTGAAAAAGACGATCGTCCTTCAAGGATATTTCTTAAAAGGGCTATCGTCATTCAAGGACATTCTTGAAAAGGACTATCGTCCTTCAAGGATATTCCTGAAAAGGACGAGTCTTTCAAGGATATTCCTGAAAAGGACTATCGTCCTTCAAGGATATTCCTGAAAAGGGCTTAAGTCCTTCAAGGACATTCCTGAAAATGACTGTCGTCCTTCAAGGATATTCCTGAAAAGGATTATCGTCCTTCAAGGATATTACTGAAAAGAATGAAATTTCTTCAAAGACATTCCTGAAAAGGACTATCGTCCTTCAAGGATATTCCTGAAAAGGGCTTTAGTCCTTCAAGGACATTCCTGAAAATGACTGTCGTCCTTCAAGGATATTCCTGAAAAGGATTATCGTCCTTCAAGGATATTACTGAAAAGAATGAAATTCCTTCAAAGACATTCCTGAAAAGGACTATCGTCCTTCAAGTATCTTCCTGAAAAGGACAAAAGTCGTTAAAGGACATTCCTGAAAAGGACGATCGTCCTTCAAGGACATTCCTGAAAAGGGCTATCGTTCTTCAAGGACATTCCTGAAAAGGACTATCGTCCTTCAAGGATATTACTGAAAAGAATGAAAGTCCTTCAAAGACATTCCTGAAAAGGACTATCGTCCTTCAAGGATATTCCTGAAAAGGACGAAAGTTCTTCAAGGATATTCCTGAAAAGGGCTATCGTCCTTCAAGTACATTCCTGAAAAGGACGATCGTCCTTCAAGGATATTCCTGAAAAGGGCTTTCGTCCTTCAAGGACATTCCTGAAAAGGACTATCGTCCTTCAAGAATATTACTGAAAAGGACGAAAGTCGTTGAAGGATATTCCTGAAAAGGACTATCGTCCTTCAAGGACATTCCTGAAAAGGACGATCGTCCTTCAAGGATATTTCTTTAAAGGGCTATCGTCCTTCAAGGACATTCCTGAAAAGGACTATCGTCCTTCAAGGATATTCCTGAAATGGACGAAAGTCATTGAAGGATATTCCTGAAAAGGACTATCGTCCTTCAAGAATATTACTGAAAAGGACGAAAGTCGTTGAAGGATATTCCTGAAAAGGACTATCGTCCTTCAAGGACATTCCTGAAAAGGACGATCGTCCTTCAAGGATATTTCTTTAAAGGGCTATCGTCCTTCAAGGACATTCCTGAAAAGGACTATCGTCCTTCAAGGACATTCCTGAAAAGGACGATCGTCCTTCAAGGATATTTCTTTAAAGGGCTATCGTCCTTCAAGAACATTCCTGAAAAAGACTATCGTCCTTCAAGGACATTCCTGAAAAGGACTATCGTCCTCCAAGGATATTCCTGAAAAGGACTATCGTCCTTTAAGGACATTCCTGAAAAGGACAATCGTCCTTCAAGGATATTCCTGAAAAAGGGCTATCGTCCTTCAAGAACATTCCTGAAAAGGACTATCGTCCTTCAAGGACATTCCTGAAAAGGACAATCGTCCTTCAAGGATATTCCTGAAAAAGGGCTATCGTCCTTCAAGAACATTCCTGAAAAGGACTATCGTCCTTCAAGGACATTCCTGAAAAGGACTATCGTCCTTTAAGGACATTCCTGAAAAGGACGATCGTCCTTAAAGGATATTCCTGAAAAGGGCTATCGTCCTTCAAGGACATTCCTGAAAAGGGCTATCGTCCTTCAAGGACATTCCTGAAAAGGACTATCGTCCTTCAAGGACATTCCTGAAAAGAACGATCGTCCTTCAAGGACATTCCTGAAAAGGACAATCGTCCTTCAAGGATATTCCTGAAAAAGGGCTATCGTCCTTCAAGGACATTCCTGAAAAGGACGAAAGTCGTTGAAGGACATTCCTGAAAAGGACAATCGTTCTTTAAGGTTATTGCTGAAAAGGCTATCGTCCTTCAAGGACATTCCTGAAAAGGACTTTCGTCCTTCAAGGACATTCCTGAAAAGGACTTTCGTCCTCGAAGGATATTCCTGAAATGGGCTACCGTCCTTTAAGGACATTCCTGAAAAGGACTATCGTCCTTCAAGGACATGCCTGAAAAAGACGATCGTCCTTCAAGGATATTTCTTAAAAGGGCTATCGTCATTCAAGGACATTCTTGAAAAGGACTATCGTCCTTCAAGGATATTCCTGAAAAGGACGAGTCTTTCAAGGATATTCCTGAAAAGGACTATCGTCCTTCAAGGATATTCCTGAAAAGGGCTTAAGTCCTTCAAGGACATTCCTGAAAATGACTGTCGTCCTTCAAGGATATTCCTGAAAAGGATTATCGTCCTTCAAGGATATTACTGAAAAGAATGAAATTTCTTCAAAGACATTCCTGAAAAGGACTATCGTCCTTCAAGGATATTCCTGAAGAGGGCTTTAGTCCTTCAAGGACATTCCTGAAAATGACTGTCGTCCTTCAAGGATATTCCTGAAAAGGATTATCGTCCTTCAAGGATATTACTGAAAAGAATGAAATTCCTTCAAAGACATTCCTGAAAAGGACTATCGTCCTTCAAGTATCTTCCTGAAAAGGACAAAAGTCGTTAAAGGACATTCCTGAAAAGGACGATCGTCCTTCAAGGACATTCCTGAAAAGGACCATCGTCATTCAAGGATATTACTGAAAAGAATGAAAGTCCTTCAAAGACATTCCTGAAAAGGACTATCGTCCTTCAAGGATATTCCTGAAAAGGACGAAAGTTCTTCAAGGATATTCCTGAAAAGGGCTATCGTCCTTCAAGTACATTCCTGAAAAGGACGATCGTCCTTCAAGGATATTCCTGAAAAGGGCTTTCGTCCTTCAAGGACATTCCTGAAAAGGACTATCGTCCTTCAAGAATATTACTGAAAAGGACGAAAGTCGTTGAAGGATATTCTTGAAAAGGACGATCGTCCTTCAAGGACATTCCTGAAAAAGACTATCGTCCTTCAAGGACATTCCTGAAAAGGACTATCGTCCTCCAAGGATATTCCTGAAAAGGACTATCGTCCTTTAAGGACATTCCTGAAAAGGATTATCGTCCTTCAAGGATATTACTGAAAAGAATGAAATTCCTTTAAAGACATTCCTGAAAAGGACTATCGTCCTTCAAGGACATTCCTGAAAAGGACTGCCGTCCTTCAAGGATATTCCTGAAAAGGACGAAAGTTCTTCAAGGATATTTCTGCAAAGGGCTATCGTCCTTCAAGGATATTCCTGAAAAGGACAAAAGTCGTTAAAGGACATTCCTGAAAAGGACGATCGTCCTTCAGGGATATTCCTGAAAAGGGCTATCGTCCTTCAAGGACATTCCTGAGAAGGGCTATCGTCCTTCAAGGACATTCCTGAAAAAGGATATTCCTGAAAAGGACGAAAGTCGTAAAAGTACATTCCTGAAAAATGCTATCGTCCTTTAAGGACATTCCTGAAAAGGACGATCATCCTTCAAGGACATTCCTGAAAAGGACGAAAGTCGTTGAAGGACATTCCTGAAAAGGACAATCGTTCTTTAAGGTTATTGCTGAAAAGGCTATCGTCCTTCAAGGACATTCCTAAAAAGGACGATCGTCCTTCAGGGATATTCCTGAAAAGGGCTATCGTCCTTCAAGGACATTCCTGAAAAGGGCTATCGTCCTTCAAGGACATTCCTGAAAAGGACTGCCGTCCTTCAAGGATATTCCTGAAAAGGACGAAAGTCGTAAAAGTACATTCCTGAAAAATGCTATCGTCCTTTAAGGACATTCCTGAAAAGGACGATCGTCCTTTCAGGATATTCCTGAAAAGGCTATCGTCCTTCAAGGACATTCCTGAAAAGGACTATCGTCCTTCAAGGACATTCCTAAAAAGGACTATCGTCATTCAAGGACATTCCTGAAAAGGACTATCGTCCTTCAAGGATATTCCTGAAAAGGACGATCGTCCTTCAAGGACATTCCTGAAAAGGACTATCGTCATCCAAGGATATTCCTGAAAAGGACGAAAGTCGTTAAAGTACATTCCTGAAAAATGCTATCGTCCTTTAAGGACATTCCTGAAAAGGACGATCGTCCTTCAAGGATATTCCTGAAAAGGACGATCGTCCTTCAAGGATATTCCTGAAAAGGGCTATCGTCCTTCAAGGACATTCCTGAAAAGGGCTATCGTCCTTCAAGGACATTCCTGAAAAGGACTGCCGTCCTTCAAGGATATTCCTGAAAAGGACGAAAGTCGTAAAAGTACATTCCTGAAAAATGCTATGGTCTTCTAAGGATATTCCTGAAAAGGACTGTCGTCCTTTGAGGATATTCCTGAAAAGGACGAAAGTCGTTGAAGAATATTCCTGAAAAGGACTATCGTCCTCCAAGGATATTCCTGATAAGGACGAAAGTCCTTCAAGGATATTTCGGAAAAAGACTGTCGTTCTTTAAGGTTATTGCTGAAAAGGACGATCGTCCTTCAATGATATTCCTGAAAAGGATGATCGTCCTTCAAGGAAATTCTTGAAAAAGACGAAAGTCGTTCAAGGGCATTCCTGAAAGGACGATCGTCCTTCAAGGATATTCCTGAAAAGGACGAAAGTCGTTCAAGGACATTTCTGAAAAGGACTTTCGTCCTTTCAAGGATATTCCTGAAAAGGACGATCGTCCTTCAAGGATATTCCTGAAAAGAATGAAAGTCCTTCAAGGACATTCCTGAAAAGGACGATCGTCCTTCAAGGATATTCCTGAAAAGGACTATCGTCCTTTAAGAATATTACTGAAAAGGACGAAAGTCGTTGAAGGACATTCCTGAAAAAGACGATCGTCCTTCAAGGAAATTTCTTACAAGGGCTATCGTCCTTCAAGGACATTCCTGAAAAGGACTATCGTCCTCCAAGGATATTCCTGAAAAGGACTATCGTCCTTTAAGGACATTCCTGAAAAGGACTATCGTCCTTCAAGGATATTACTGAAAAGAATGAAATTCCTTTAAAGACATTCCTGAAAAGGACTATCGTCCTTCAAGGACGTTCATGAAAGGACTTTCGTCCTTTAAGGACATTCCTGAAAAGGACTGTCGTTCTTTAAGGTTATTGCTGAAAAGGACGATCGTCCTTCAATGATATTCCTGAAAAGGGCTACCGTCCTTCAAGGACATTCCTGAAAAGGACTATCGTCCTTCAAGGATATTCCTGAAAAGAATGAAATTCCTTCAAGGACATTCCTGAAAAGGGCTACCGTCCTTCAAGGACATTCCTGAAAAGGACTATCGTCCTTCAAGGATATTCCTGAAAAGAATGAAATTCCTTCAAGGACATTCCTGAAAAGGACGATCGTCCTTCAAGGATATTCCTGAAAAGGACTATTGTCCTTTCAGGACATTCCTGAAAAGAACGATCTTCCTTCAAGAATTTTCCTGAAAAATGCTATCGTCCTTCAAGGACATTCCTGAAAAGGGCTATCGTCCTTTAAGGACAATTCTGAAAAGGACGATCATCCTTCAAGGATATTCCTGAAAAAGGCTATCGTCCTTCAAGGGCATTCCTGAAAAGGAATGTCGTCCTCCAAGGATATTCCTGAAAAGGTCTATCGTCCTTCAAGGACATTCCTCTAAAGGACGATCGTCCTTCAAGGATATTCCTGAAAAGGACTAACGTCCTTCAAGGATATTCCTGAAAAGGACGATCGTCCTTCAAGGATATTCCTGAAAAGGGCTATCGTCCTTCAAGGACATTCCTGAAAAGGACTATCGTCCTTCAAGGATATTCCTGAAAAGGACGAAAGTCGTTAAAGGACATTCCTGAAAAGGACTATCGTCCTTCAAGGATATTCCTGAAAAGGACTATCGTCCTTCAAGGATATTCCTGAAAAGGACGATCGTCCTTCAAGGATATTCCTGAAAAGGGCTATCGTCCTTCAAGGACATTCCTGAAAAGGACTATCGTCCTTCAAGGATATTCTTGAAAAGGACGAAAGTCGTTCAAGGACATTCCTGAAAAGGACGATCGTCTTTCAAGGATATTCCTGAAAAGGACGATCGTCCTTCAAGGACATTCCTGAAAAGGACTATCGTCCTTCAAGGACATTCCTGAAAAGGACTATCGTCCTCCAAGGATATTCCTGAAAAGGACTATCGTCCTTTAAGGACATTCCTGAAAAGGACTATCGTCCTTCAAGGATATTACTGAAAAGAATGAAATTCCTTTAAAGACATTCCTGAAAATGACTATCGTCCTTCAAGGACATTCATGAAAGGATTTTGGTCCTTTAAGGACATTCCTGAAAAGGACTGTCGTTCTTTAAGGTTATTGCTGAAAAGGACTATCGTCCTTCAAGAATATTCCTGAAAAGAATGAAATTCCTTCAAGGACATTCCTGAAAAGGACGATCGTCCTTCAAGGATATTCCTGAAAAGGACTATTGTCCTTCAAGGATATTCCTGAAAAGGGCTATCGTCCTTCAAGGACATCCCTGAAAAGGACTATCGTCCTCTAAGGATATTCCTGAAAAGGACTGTCGTCTTTTGAGGATATTCCTGAAAAGGACGAAAGTCGTTGAAGAATATTCCTGAAAAGGACTATCGTCCTTCAAGGACATTCCTGAAAAGGACGATCGTCCTTCAAGGATATTTCTTAAAAGGGCTATCGTCCTTCAAGGACATTCCTGAAAAGGACTATCGTCCTTTAAGGATATTCCTGAAAAGGACGAAAGTCGTTGAAGGATATTCCTGAAAAGGACGCTCGTCCTTCAAGGACATTCCTGAAAAGGACTATCGTCCTTCAAGGACATTCCTGAAAAGGACTATCGTCCTCCAAGGATATTCCTGATAAGGACGAAAGTCCTTCAAGGATATTCCTGAAAAGAATGAAAGTCCTTCAAGGACATTCCTGAAAAGGACGATCGTCCTTCAAGGATATTCCTGAAAAGGACTATCGTCCTTTAAGAATATTACTGAAAAGGACGAAAGTCGTTGAAGGACATTCCTGAAAAAGACGATCGTCCTTCAAGGATATTTCTTACAAGGGCTATCGTCCTTCAAGGACATTCCTGAAAAGGACTATCGTCCTTCAAGGATATTCCTGAAAAGGACGAAAGTTGTTCAAGGACATTTCTGAAAAGGACTTTCGTCCTTTCAAGGATATTCCTGAAAAGGACGATCGTCCTTCAAGGATATTCCTGAAAAGAATGAAAGTCCTTCAAGGACATTCCTGAAAAGGACGATCGTCCTTCAAGGATATTCCTGAAAAGGACTATCGTCCTTTAAGAATATTACTGAAAAGGACGAAAGTCGTTGAAGGACATTCCTGAAAAAGACGATCGTCCTTCAAGGATATTTCTTACAAGGGCTATCGTCCTTCAAGGACATTCCTGAAAAGGACTATCGTCCTTCAAGGATATTCCTGAAAAGGACGAAAGTCGTTGAAGGACATTCCTGAAAAAGACGATCGTCCTTCAAGGATATTTCTTACAAGGGCTATCGTCCTTCAAGGACATTCCTGAAAAGGACTATCGTCCTCCAAGGATATTCCTGAAAAGGACTATCGTCCTTTAAGGACATTCCTGAAAAGGACTATCGTCCTTCAAGGATATTACTGAAAAGAATGAAATTCCTTTAAAGACATTCCTGAAAAGGACTATCGTCCTTCAAGGACATTCATGAAAGGACTTTCGTCCTTTAAGGACATTCCTGAAAAGGACTGTCGTTCTTTAAGGTTATTGCTGAAAAGGACGATCGTCCTTCAATGATATTCCTGAAAAGGGCTACCGTCCTTCAAGGACATTCCTGAAAAGGACTATCGTCCTTCAAGGATATTCCTGAAAAGAATGAAATTCCTTCAAGGACATTCCTGAAAAGGACGATCGTCCTTCAAGGATATTCCTGAAAAGGACTATTGTCCTTTAAGGACATTCCTGAAAAGGACGATCGTCCTTCAAGAATTTTCCTGAAAAATGCTATCGTCCTTCAAGGACATTCCTGAAAAGGACTATCGTCCTTCAAGGATATTCCTGAAAAGGACGAAAGTCGTTAAAGTACATTCCTGAAAAGGGCTATCGTCCTTTAAGGACAATTCTGAAAAGGACGATCATCCTTCAAGGATATTCCTGAAAAAGGCTATCGTCCTTCAAGGGCATTCCTGAAAAGGAATGTCGTCCTCCAAGGATATTCCTGAAAAGAACTATCGTCCTTCAAGGACATTCCTCTAAAGGACGATCGTCCTTCAAGGATATTCCTGAAAAGGACTAACGTCCTTCAAGGATATTCCTGAGAAGGACGATCGTCCTTCAAGGATATTCCTGAAAAGGACTAACGTCCTTCAAGGATATTCCTGAGAAGGACGATCGTCCTTCAAGGATATTCCTGAAAAGGACTAACGTCCTTCAAGGATATTCCTGAAAAGGACAATTGTCCTTCAAGGATATTCCTGAAAAGGGCTATCGTCCTTCAAGGACATTCCTGAAAAGGACTATCGTCCTTCAAGGATATTCTTGAAAAGGACGAAAGTCGTTCAAGGACATTCCTGAAAAGGACGATCGTCCTTCAAGGACATTCCTGAAAAGGACGAAAGTCCTTTAAGGATATTCCTGAAAAGGACGAAAGTTCTTCAAGGATATTTCTGCAAAGGGCTATCGTCTTTCATGGTTATTTCTGAAGAGGACGAAAGACGTTCAAGGACATTCCTGAAAAGGACTATCGTCCTCCAAGGATATTCCTGAAAACGACGAAAGTCGTTAAAGGACATTCCTGAAAAGGACTATCGTCCTTCAAGGACATTCCTGAAAAGGTTTATCGTCCTTCAAGGATATGCCTGAAAAGGACAAAAGTCGTTAAAGTACATTCCTGAAAAGGGCTATCGTCCTTTAAGGACATTCCTGAAAAGGACTATCGTCCTTCAAGGATATTCCTGAAAAGGGCTATCGTCCTTCAAGGACATTCCTGAAAAGGACTATCGTCCTTCAAGGATATTCTTGAAAAGGGCTATCGTCCTTCAAGGACATTCCTGAAAAGGACGATCGTCCTTCAAGGATATTCCTGAAAAGGGCTATCGTCCTTCAAGGACATTCCTGAAAAGGACTATCGTCCTTCAAGGATATTCCTGAAAAGGGCTATCGTCCTTCAAGGACATTCCTGAAAAGGACTATCGTCCTTCAAGGATATTCTTGAAAAGGGCTATCGTCCTTCAAGGACATTCCTGAAAAGGACGATCGTCCTTCAAGGATATTCCTGAAAAGGGCTATTGTCCTTCAAGGACATTCCTGAAAAGGACTATCGTCTTCAAGGATATTCCTGAAAAGGACGAAAGTCTTTGAAGGACATTCCTGAAAAGGACTCTCGTCCTTTAAGGATATTCCTGAAAAGGGCTATTGTCCTTCAAGGACATTCCTGAAAAGGACTATCGTCCTTCAAGGATATTCCTGAAAAGGACGAGTCTTTGAAGGACATTCCTGAAAAGGACTCTCGTCCTTTAAGGATATTCCTGAAAAGGGCTATTGTCCTTCAAGGACATTCCTGAAATGGACGAAAGTCTTTGAAGGACATTCCTGAAAAGGACTCTCGTCCTTTAAGGATATTCCTGAAAAGGGCTATTGTCCTTCAAGGACATTCCTGAAAAGGGCTATCGTCCTTCAAGGACATTCCTGAAAAGGACGATCGTCCTTCAAGGATATTCCTGAAAAGGGCTATTGTCCTTCAAGGACATTCCTGAAAAGGACTATCGTCCTTCAAGGATATTCCTGAAAAGGACGAAAGTCTTTGAAGGACATTCCTGAAAAGGACTCTCGTCCTTTAAGGATATTCCTGAAAAGGGCTATTGTCCTTCAAGGACATTCCTGAAAAGGACTATCGTCCTTCAAGGATATTCCTGAAAAGGACGAGTCTTTGAAGGACATTCCTGAAAAGGACTCTCGTCCTTTAAGGATATTCCTGAAAAGGGCTATTGTCCTTCAAGGACATTCCTGAAAAGGACGAAAGTCTTTGAAGGACATTCCTGAAAAGGACTCTCGTCCTTTAAGGATATTCCTGAAAAGGACTATCGTCCTTCAAGGATATTCCTGAAAAGGACGAAAGTCTTTGAAGGACATTCCTGAAAAGGACTCTCGTCCTTTAAGGATATTCCTGAAAAGGACTATCGTCCTTCAAGGATATTCCTGAAAAGGACGAGTCTTTGAAGGACATTCCTGAAAAGGACTCTCGTCCTTTAAGGATATTCCTGAAAAGGGCTATTGTCCTTCAAGGACATTCCTGAAAAGGACGAAAGTCTTTGAAGGACATTCCTGAAAAGGACTTTCGTCCTTTAAGGATATTCCTGAAATGGACTATAGTCCTACATGGATATTCCTGAAAAGGACGAAAGTCTTTGAAGGACATTCCTGAAAAGGACTCTCGTCCTTTAAGGATATTCCTGAAAAGGGCTATTGTCCTTCAAGGACATTCCTGAAAAGGACTCTCGTCCTTTAAGGATATTCCTGAAAAGGACTATAGTCCTACATGGATATTCCTGAAAAGGACGAAAGTCCTTAAAGTTTATTGCTGAAAAGTACTTTCGTCATTCAAAGTTAGTACTGAAAAGGACGAAAGTCGTTAAAGGATATTCCTGAAAAGGACTATCGTTCCTCAAGGATATTCCTGAAAAGGACTATCGTCCTTCAATGATATTTCTGAAAAGGACGAAAGTCCTTCAAGGATATTCCTGAAAAGGACGAAAGTCTTTGAAGGACATTCCTGAAAAGGACTCTCGTCCTTTAAGGATATTCCTGAAAAGGACTATAGTCCTACATGGATATTCCTGAAAAAGACGAAAGTCCTTCAATGATATTTCTGAAAAGGACTATCGTCCTTCAAGGATATTCCTGAAAAGACTATCGTCCTTCAAGGATATTTCGTGAAACGGAATATCGTTCTTCAAGGATATTGCTGAAAAGGAGTTTCGTATCTATAAGTTCTTTTTAGATTTCTTTAAAAAACGGCATTATTTACATAACTTGCAATGAAGGACATATACTGAAGTTTAAATGAAATAATAATTTTGTATGTTTGTTTGTTATGCAAAGGGATAAGCAAAAATATTGGTGACTGCTTATCAAAAGAATAAAGTACTTTGTGATATTTGAATCAAAACACTATTAGCACTTGTATATTTAACCAAATTTATCAAAGTATCCGATGTACATTATCAATATAAGCTAAGCTAAACTAAATATAAAATTACCATCCATTTTTATGGGTTGACGTCGTATCTAACCTTTTTAATAGGCAATAGCTATAATTAGCTATCTGATAAAATTCGTTACTTTTTTTGCCTAATACATTCGTCAAATTATCGGTAGTTACTAAAACCTTTGCTTACCTTCTCGAAAAGAGTTAGTGTTCTTGAATTTATATTTATAAGGACAAGAAAAACAGCAGCCGGTACATAGTTCGAGCAAATTTATTTTTGAGAACAAATCTTATTCGCTTGAAAAATGCCTCCGCAGATTGCATATTTTATTATTTATTGTTCTTGTCGTAACAAATAACGTTATTACTGAAGTTGTTTTGTCGTAATATGTGTTCTGTCTGGGGAACAGATACAAACTTTGGATCATATTTTGATGAAAGTAAATGGTAAAAACAAAGAAATACTTAAGAAATACTTTTGCGTGCACTTACCCTTGTTGAATAATCAAAAGCTTAGGTGTCAATTTCTGCACTTATGAAGGTTATTAATTCATGGTCACCTCAAATCCACGTGTTGATCATATAGTCAGCATTCAATGTGACATATGGAAAGCCGTGTTGCCATTTAATAGCAATGACTATCATCTGTTCGGGGAACAGGCAATTCTCATCTCGATGTTTTGTCTCACCATAGTATATTATGGTGCATTTTGGTGTTGATTCGTTACATTTCTGCGACGTAAAAATGTTTTACTCACTTATTAGATTATCGAAAAAGGTTGTCATGTCATCACCCAATTCAAACTTAAAACCACAACATCAGTAACTGTTGAAAGACAAGTTTTATCTGAAAGGTTTTAGCCTAATGAATTTTTATACCAGCCATCTCCTAACATTGGAAGTTTTAAAAACTAATTTTCTTTTAGTATGGCTCTTAACAAGGCTTTATTGCGATCCTTTCGCCTTAAGTAAGAACTTTCTTTCTTTCTTTCTATTAAGTTCAACGCTTAGTAAGATTTTCACGAATAAACAGACACTTGGTTTTAATGTGGATCATTACAGTTGAGCATTTATATGAGAATATTCTCATTTCGGGAAAATAAATGGTTAGTTAGAATATTATCTAACCTAGAATAACCATATTAACAATAAATAGTGTCAAGAAAGCAAGTTACAATAATATAAGCAAGTTTCTACATCGTCAATAAGATAAAAATATGTATTAGTAATATCTCAGGACCCTTTTACATCTATTGAATTCGCCCCTAGGTAAGTTCATTTAAAACGTGTTAAGGGTAATAATCAACGTATATTTAAGAAATACATACTTATATATATATATATATATATATATATATATATATATAAATACCTACGTACGAGATGACTATATAGATAAATACATACGAGTATATGGTAGGTAGTATATAGGGTCTGAGTGAAGTAAGAGAGTTTTTTCATGATCGTTCTAGGTGTATCAATAGTATCTGCCCATCAATTTAGGAACGTAGAGGGGTGAATAATGTATGTATGTAGTATATACAATTAACGACCAGACTGGAAAGCAAAAGAGTTGCAATTAATTTTCTATACTTGTACTTATGTTGTATTAAAACATTTGAGTTTGAGAAACTCGTAAAAGCCTTAATCTGCATCCACCGGAAATCGAAACCGGGACCTCACGATTAGCGATCGGGTTAACCACCACTGTGGCAGTCAAAATATGTGGTCAGTATTAAGCCAGAACAAGTGAGAACTTGTGATGAAAATTTATCTTTCGAAACTTAATGCGCAGAATCGAATAATTCATTCGTTTTGGGAAATCGGAAACTTTGCGTGATTTATGTGGATAAGCGAAATTCAGGAGTGAATTTCTTTGCTATCTTTAAACATAAATTTGGAACTAAGTTGCTTAAATGTCACCTGTCAGGTGGACTTGATAAAAAAAGAGATAGAAAGGATTTATACTTTAAACTTGCAGCATGATCTATCAATAAACAAAAGTGTAAGTAAAAGAAAATTATATTTCAAAGCTCTATGGTTGAAATGTATATATATGTACGTATATATATACCTATAATGCTATATACTATATATAGATGTAAAGATATTTTTACGAGTCTTGATTATTATACAAATACAAGATGTGTCAGAATGAAAGTCAATATTATATTTAAAGATTCTTCAATAAGAAATGTAAATTTAAAATAACAATTTTTACAAACTTAAACTTTAAACTTTACATAAGATAAATCTATAACTCATATATCTACTCAACTCTTTCAACACATTAATCATAAAGAAACTGTATCCATACAACCACACATTTTGTAGTAAAACAGTACGTCTTGTAGTAGACAGATATTTAGTACAATGCCTAAAGTAGGTAGGGACTTTAGGCATCCAATAACCTCTATCACCTAAGCCTAACCTGGACGCAATCAGGTCTTTCAAACTGTTCATGTCGGGGCTTCGAACCTAAGACTCCATCCAAACGTCCATTGTTCTAGCCCCTACCTTTTGTCTGGCCAGCCCATAGATTCTGACACGCCTTTTGTGGTTATTCATTCAGGGAAATTGTGTTGCAAGATTGAACTAGCCAGAGGATTTGGGGTGGATTCTAATTTTGTGGAAGGGCTATAGAAATTTTGGGGATGGTTGGTACATACTGTGTCATGGTTAAAGTATGTATGTAATTGTGTATTTTTATAGTTTACCACTTTATAGCTTACATTGACTATGTAACCATGGTAACCGATAAATATCAATTTGTGAAAAAACCTTGAATTTATAAAATATGTGTCTGACATATTATTCAAATAAAAAACTATGTTAAATATTAACATGTATATATATTAAATGATTTAAAAATTGTTGTATATGAATTAAAAAGACATTGTAAAATGAATTACAACAAAAAGAGTAAAATTTTAGAAGGAACTTGGAATTATTACGATATTTGGGCTAAAAAGTATTGTTTATTTTTACAAAACATTCATTACAACCTTATACTCTATCGATCTCTCTTAACACGAGAGACTCGTTTACGTATCAAATCATCACAAACTCTACTCCCTGCATAGCCATTAAACTCGAATGTATTTTTGAGTAGCAACTCTGAAATTCAATTCCGTGGATTTATGCCCGATCTAGTTCACAAGTCATGCTTTCCGCATTTGTTCTACGAAATGCGAACTACGGAATATTGTGTTAAGCTCCCGGTTTTTACAGCTTTGTGCTTTTATAAATGCTTTATTGAAAAGTAGGGTTTGAGTAGCTTATCTTTGTAGAAACGTTGTCATTGAAGTTTAATAAAGAAAGGTTTGGTCTTCATTATTAAAGATATTGTTTAATTCTAAAAGGTTCAACCTAGACAAACTAGAAAAACATCTTCCTATGAAGCGATTTCAACCTTTTCTCAATCCTATGCAAACATAAACCTTATTGTGTTCGTTATGTCTATGGTTCGGATATAAAAGTAACAGTTTTCCGTTAGTATTATAGTACATACATATCTAAACGCCTGTACGTCCCCAACGGATTGGTTAAAGACTATGAATCACCTATTGGAATAGGATTGTTCCAAAGCCTGAGAAATCTCCCTTGCTTCACTCACATCCATTAACTTTCTCATACATGCTCTTCTGTTCTTCACACTAAGTATTTTCTGTATAATCAATCAATCAAAAAAAGAATTACTACCTCCGCGATTGCGGAGATGGATTAATGGTCGTGAAAGCGTTTATCTTTTTTTGTTGAATAATGTCCGCAATGTTTCTTGGCATTTCTTCTCTGCAGGTTTTCCTTTACAAAATGACAATAGTTTAGTTTTATTTTAATTTTTTAAGACTATCTAATTTTAAGGACAATTTTTCATGTAAAAATGGTTTTTGTTTTTGTTTCAACAAGTGATTTTTAATTCTTATGTTGAATAAAAACTATTTCATTTCAATCTTTAAATATATTTCACACTACTTTACGACCCATACACAATAATACCACAACGTCTAAAGAAGAAAATATTACGAGATATTGTAAGCAAACTTTTCTCGTGAAACATGTGAATTTCTCCAAGGTATATTCCAAAGAAGTGTAAGTCTAAGCTTATTGCATTGAGAGCTTATTTAGTGTTACTTGTAGAATATCTCAAAGGCAATATCGTAACATTATTGTAAAGGACTTGAACATTCTACGAACGGCCAATACAATATGTACTAGAGAGATACTTTAGCAGAAGGTCTGCTTAGTAAGGTTTATTTGAAAAATTCCTAGTTAATATTAACAAAAATGCTTGGTTGATTTTCGAGTAAAGATTTATTATATTTTACTTAAAACTATCGGGATATTAACTTGTATATGGTATATGGCATAGTGGCTGATTCTTAAAAGTTTGTAGAATCATAATACTATATCTTGTAACATGTACAATTTTTGATAATATACTGACTTACTATTAACAAATATTGAACTTGAAAAACTTAATATAAATTGTAAATACACTACAATATTATTTACAAATAAACCTTCATAAACCAACGATTAATATATAAATGATGTGATGCCCTTAGATTTCGGTATGCCAATAATTTAACATAGTGACGATATCCATAAATTTAAGACTTTTCACCATTGATGAAAAATAATCGACTATAGAATGAAGAGACGCAATAAAAAATACATACAACCACATTCACTCCTCTATTTTCTCAACGATACGGAATAGACAGATACTATTAATAACCATCTTGAACGATCCTAACATAATCCCACCATACTAACCTCCTTTGACTTTAATAAAAATCATTCAAAAGAATTAACGAAGCTACCCTTCTGGCTTATCACTTGCCATGCAAGCGTCCTCTTCATACACCGGATATCCATGTTCTTGTGACGTCATTGTGGACTTGCAATTTGTGCCCGCTTTACTGCAGGTGAATTGTTGTCATTCTTCAGGGGTCATGCTTCTTAGAATAAGCAACTATTGAACGGGAGTACTGGGAATTTGTAGCTTATAACTAGAGCCTGAAATTATTATGTACAATCGTGATATTATAGTGGCTTACAGAAGTATGCAAGTTTATAGTTATCTCCTTTTGTAAGATTAAAATGCATTAGTACATTCACATCACACTCATCTCCCTACAAATTTATATTGAGAGACCATTTATACTTATTCTCCTTGTATCTAGAAAAATACTTTCGTTACAATGACATCCATACTCATAAACATTCGTCGCTTAAGAACTTTTAGGCATATTTGTGTGTCTGTATTAAATCGTCCAACGACTTATTACATGTAGAACATTATAGGAATAGGTATACGATAGCAACATAACCATGACATTAACAACATAACATACGCTTTACGACCCCAATGCCCTGCGGAGTAATTATAAGTTCGCGTGTTCATCTCTGGTATACCCGAAGTTAAGGAAACGTTGAACAACAAAACAGACTAGAACAATATTTGAATGATATTGTATTCTTTTTTTAATTCACTAATGTATTTTGAAATTATTTTCATTGAGTTATACTTCTCATGGATTATTTTAATCAAATACTTTATTTAGAATTAAGAGTTTATAAAATATCTTATAAACTTATAGAGTAACTTCATCTTCAAAAAAAATTAAAAATCTACAAAATTATTTGAATTCAATCTCTATTCTACATGCAGGTCTAATTTAAAAAAGAAAACGAATTCAATGCACATCAAAAATACTGAAATGTACACGAAAATAGCTAAACGCACAGCAAAGGTTAGGTTTGGGTTAGGACTTTTATTTTGGTGTACAGTTCAGTATTTTTGGATTGTCTTTTCGTATTATCTGAAGTTCCTTTAAACACGAATCATTTAAAAACCAATCTCCTAAAAGGTTACATTCAATTAAATATTATACTAAGCCTACCTTAGAACCTTCCTAAGTTTCTATGTACCTAACTTTCTTAACTAAAGGTGTTCATATGTAAGTGTGACTCATTGCCACTAGTTCAAAGTGGTTTGTTTCAGAAGAGTAACCCAGTTTCCCTAATGGACACGTCTTTGGTGAGTAAACACTGTATGGACGCTTTAAAGGAACTAGTTGTGTTAATGTTGTGCTTAGTTTCGTATACAATACGATAGATGGCGACTGTTGATTTTGTAACTCGGATGTGATCGCTATAACCAAAGTAATAAAAAGTAATCTTCATCAGTATTTCGTAGTAGTTCTGTAACAATCAGACATTAATAATATTAAACAAAGATATAATGATAGTTTATTTAAGAATCAAATTAAAAGATTCAATAAACATCAACTATATAAATAGTAGTGGATGGTATGAATGACACTATATATGGTAGGTATACAAGATTAAGAATTGATATGTTTTCATGAGCTTTTCTTTCTTATGAGAGATGGGCGTGATATTCCTATATCTACATACATAATATGACTAACTAATTGCCGTTCTTCTCGGCATACCAACATACATAGAACACGACATATTTTACAACATACATAGAAGGCAACTAAAGGTAAATGGAACCAATGGTCCAGACAACATCACAACCCCAATATTCAAACTAATAAGTGACCAATCAGAAGTTTTCACGTCTCCAAGGTTCTATCCACCCCGAAAGGGATTATAGGACGTGAATGTATATGTATGTATGTTTGTATTAATAACTGTATTGATTATTAAAACTTTGTTTTTGACATCCAAACTTATTAACAATATTTCATGATCAGTATTATGTTCACACTAACGCAATACATGAGCTGAACCTTATTGCAGTGATAGTGACATTAACAAGGCGTAAACAATTGTATATTTTCATGTATTCTTTTATGTTTTTTCGCTGTATACTAACGTTTATTAAATTACTTCACGACGCCTACTACTTATACTAATACAAGGCTAGCAAACAAAACAGTTATATTTAGGACCCATAGTAAGACCCTATGTGTTTATTTTAGACCCACGTCAGCTTCTACAACAATGCGATCCTTGCAACAATGTTTGCATATGCACAAGTACAAACAAAGCTGTTCTAATCTAGGATTTCTGTTTAGTGTAACCAGTTGGTTTAATGCTTGGCGGTCGGCAACGATCTCCGTGGCGCATTGGTTAAGTACTTGATCGCTAATCGTGAGGTCCCGGGTTCGATTCCCTGTGGAGGCAGAGTTGAGAAGTACGCTTTTCGTCGGTTTCCAGTCTTGTTGTTGATTATATATAGTATAAATGCATTTATTGATATATAATAAGCATATATTTCTTAAGTATACGTTGCATAGCATCCTTAACACAAGTCTTAAATGCACTTAGCAATTCAATGCAAGGGCTGCTCCAATTGGTGTAATGTAAAAGTGTCTACATATTATTATTTTTAAGTGTGTGTGTGTATATTTGTTATTATTAATATATTATTGTATTATATTTCAGTTTATAAAATCTTATTTTAATTTATTTTATAGAAATTTGTATAGTATCTTGTAATTGGTACATCAGCGTGGTTTCTTGTTAGCGTGACGTACATTGAAATAAATAGCTCCAAGATTTATGCTAAAAAGTGCCCTAGGAGATATTATATCCTTTTGGATCTGTCCACCCCGAAATGGATTAGAAGACGTGAATGCATGTGTATTTCTATTAACGTATATGTATTTTATAACATAACGGACCTTTGCAAGTCAATTGCAATGACGTGTAAGTTTAAAACGAAATATAACTGTAATATATACATATTTCAATACTCTTTCAATTAGTAAACTTTACAAGATTGTTAGATTGTATTTTTTATATAAAAATATTATTTAATTTAATAATTATTAATAAATTATATTAAATTATTATTATTATTTTCTTAAAACTACAATAGGTATAACAAGATATTGTAGGCATTGTGTTTTCCTACAAAACCTACTTTTGGCAGGTCCCCCGTATATAGTAGTAAAAAGTAAGGTTTTTAGTGCTCTAGTTTACTCGTGAGTCCAGCTGTAGTCTCTCGGGACAGTTGGCTCTTTTACGACGTATCCTCGCCCCAGATATGGCGACACTACTGCCTTGGATATAAAGATAGGTGGCGCCACAATATACGTACAATTGTATGTAAGTTACATAGGTGTGAAAGTTATGAATTTTACACTAGTACACTGTTCTAACTAGGCCCTTCGTAAGTTGATTTAAGACTTGTGTTAAAGGTACACGTGTACACTTATTAAAGACACATAATAGCAAATATTGACTGATAAGCATAAGAATAGCAAAGTGTTTACTCTGCTTCCACCGGGAATCGAATCCGGGATCTCAAGATGAGCGTTCGGGTGGTTAAGCGTTCGTGAAATCGGAAGATGTATTCTCTATATCTTCTGACCACCCCATAAAAAGTAAAAAAAAAAGTCAAGTCAA
Organism: Leucoptera coffeella; assembly: GCA_030578115.1. NCBI lineage: Eukaryota > Metazoa > Arthropoda > Insecta > Lepidoptera > Lyonetiidae > Leucoptera > Leucoptera coffeella. The sequence goes on from JAMBLF010000901.1 coordinate 136,994, forward strand.
ATGTTTTTACTCAACATAAGTACATGTACAGTACATTCATTGAAAGTCAATATTCATCAATATTTGCCTGACACTGGTTGTCTCTTACATTGATATTCTACCGTTACATAATACATATTATACCCTTTTACGGCGTATCCTCGCCCTAGATATGGCGACACTACTGACTTGGATATATAACTAGGGGACGCCATAATATACGTATAATTGTATATAGGTTACATAGGTGTTATTATAAATCTTGATAAATAAGAATGGGTTTTGGAGATAAAATACGTATTTGGACAGCTTTTGGTATTACTATTGAGGTGTTGGTATAAGTATGGAATATTGGTGGAAGGTTGGTAGGCAATGGTCCCATAGTTACTTCCTACGGCTTGTGTAAAATAAGGCAGGTATTTAGCATTTTAATCACGTCGTAGACTAGCACAACTTAGTTGAATTTATAGTTATGAACATTTTAAAAATTAATACATAAAATATTTTCATTGACACCTGAAAGAACTCAATACATTTACGTACATATTATATATTTATTAAAACTTTCCTTTTCATCTCTACCTAATACTAACACATCAAACACACTCAAAAAAACCAACATTATTAAAATAACCATTCAATCCTCCATTTCAAACCGCTCCAAAATTCGTAGTACACTACGAAAGCACACATCGTTACTTACACGTCACTCCGGCGGCGAAGCCTTGAAAAGGCTTGCTTGGGGACTCAGTCGTCATAATGTGGAATTGGCTACCTACCCTTGGGGGTCGTAACTCAACCGCAACTATCTTTGTTGCCGGCCAATGTGTATGTCGAGGGTTGTAGTTGTTAAGATTAGGATAAGGAAGGATGTTGGATTAAAGGGAGTTAATTGGAATAATTCTGTATTTAATATTTATGATTACAATCTTGAATATGCGATAACGTTTGCTTCATTGTGATGTGTACTACTCTTTATATACATTTCGTTATAGGCACTAAGGTCACCACTTTTCATTAAGTCTGTTTGCTCGGCATTTGTTTTATAACAAATTCAGCGTAGCTCACTTGTTTTGGGCTTGACTCTGCATCAATACGTACAGGTTTCAAATCCCACTTCAGATTGTACTAATGGAAATTAAGTTTAACAAACTTATAACTACATTTCCTAATATAAACGTATTTGCAAAATGCACCAAATACTATGGAGGGGATGGATAGAAACCTAAACCTCAGATTACCCTAAGGTTTATGATAGTGAACGCGTTTGTGTTTGTCTTTATTACAAATATTACATAACATTTATTAACTATCCAGGAATCGAACCCAGAACCCAACATACCACTGAATCAGTGGCTGTAAACCATAAATATCGCGAGGGATATTGCAGCCCAATAATAATTAGCATAAACTGTTATTTATTACTCACTCGTGTGCGATAGCGAATAATTAAGATTGGTGTCATCGAATCCATGCAATAAATAGTGCATTATACTGACAGTGCATGATGCATTACATACATACATACGCTTCACGACTTGTGTACACACTCCCTTTTTTATTATGGCGGAGTAGTCAGAGGCTTGAATGTCCATCTCCGAAATTTCGAAGGCATGTTAGGTATGGGTCATTCGAAACCCGCGTTTCACTTGATAGACAGCGCCCAACGTGATAGGTAGTGAATAAGTATCGCCGTATATAGGCACTGACTATTACCTATCCTGAGGGATAGGCAGGTTTCCTCACGATGTTTTCCCTCGCCGTTAGCGACTGTAAATTTTATTATGTACCAAAATGAAAAACACATATTTAAATTTCATTCATTGGTACAAGCCAGACTCGGGATTCGAACCGAGGACCTTTCTCATATGAAGTCCGAGGTTTTACCCACTGGGCTACAGCCGCTATAAAAAATAATTAATAATAATAAAAAGCGTTAATTTACAGCCACAGAAACATACACAATACAAAACGTTTACAATAAAAAAACTTACAAACTAAGGGGTATAACTTGTGCATGTTATTGCCGCAGCAAAAGGGTTCTAACTCAGCTGGGTATGTTGCGTCTGGTGGCGAACGCAACGCTGGTTATATGTCAGAACCACTGGAGAGCTACGTTTATATTTTAAAGAAATTAGTTAAATAGAGTGCTACGTGAATAACCAGCATAAATATTTTATTTATTTATTTCCATAAATGTACAATAACGTCCTAACAGGAGAACCTTTCGACATTATTGGAGTAACAATAAAAAAAAACAACATAACAACAACACATAGGTACAAGTACATAAGAAAACAAACAGAGATATAAGATATGATAACATGTGTGTGGATAGCATATGCAAAGATTTAAAAAAAATTAAATTAAATTTAAATTACAAGAACCCCGTGACTTCAAAGTCATATGAACGCCCAGTGTGTATGAAGAGGTCGATGGAGTTGCGATGTTATTTGGAACATTGTGTCAGGTTGCTAGCCCATGGTCCAATAGATTACATGTACCCCTAGCCATTAGTCGCTTACTACGACATGACGAGAAGATCTGCTGTTAGTTTACATTTTTAACAGAGTATCATTTCAGCCATTCATACATCACTACTTTCACAATTTTAAAGATGATGAAAAATCTTGCGTATATTTTTTTAACTAACAAAAATATCCACAAAGCATCAAAGGCTCAGTAAAAGTTCAATTTTACTACACGTAACATATCTCTAACAATTTTTACTGCAAAATTCAACCCGCGTTTTAATTCCGAGTAAAGCCAGTGACATGTCACGCTTGAAAAAAAACTACGTCATGTGACGTCATAACTGCAGCGCTCTTTGCTGGCCACAATTATTTATTGCCAGACTTGAAAATATATTTGAGCTCTGCGGATAGTTTTATGAGTCATACGTATAAGCGAAAAAATACGTATATAAAAACACATTTACGAAATGCGTCAAATACTAGAGAAAACATCGTGAGGAAACATTCCGAACAGGTTAGTAGAACTATAGTTAGTGCTTGTAAATGGCGACATGGCTTACCACCTGTCACATTGAGTTCTGACTATCTGGTCAACACGAAAGTTTGAGACGTATGTATGAATATATGAGGCCATATAATGATTTACACTGTTATTGCAGACATGGATACATGAATCTACGGCTACCCCGCAAGGGTTTATGGCCGTGAAAGTGTTTATTTTTGTACTATGTCCAAGAATTTTATATCAAAATATCGGGTGGTTTACATGAATTTTTTTATTACAATTCTTAGGAATTGCATGCGATTTTGTGATGATGAATACCAAGAAATAAATGGAATTTCAAACTTAATTAATATTCAGAATTGCTTCATATTCACTTGAAATGCGTAGGATAATTTGACGTTCTTTGAATTCATGGTCATTTAAACTGTTTTATATAAAAATACATACGATCTTGATTTACTATACTTCCTCTACCTCTTTCGTGGTGAAATTTAATGATGAAACGCAATAGTGAATATAAAAGCACGGTTTTGTGACACGGAATTACTGAAAATACTCAACAATAGCCTTAGACAACTAACAAAACGCCTAGCAAATAGAAAAAAGTTCAAGAAACACATTTTTATTGCTTACATGTGGAAAGTATATTTAATAATTAGAATCTTCGCAAATATCCTAGAAACAATTCATAGATACCGATAATTAGACATAGATAAAACATCTTTCATATGTTTATATTTCAATCTAATTTAATCTCTATGGCAGACCCATAAAGCTTAGGTTATTTTAATGATACTAGTCGTTTTGTAATAATATTTGATAGATTCGAATGTAGCAGTAGGATTTGAAAGATTTGTGAACCAAGTCTAATTATCCCTATCTTTACTAAGTTCCTAGAATATTTGCTAAGATTCTAATCAGTTTATCATACTACATATACACCACTCTTTCGTTAACCCAATACTTAATCCGTCGTTATCTTATATACAACTATAAATTACCAAAGGGTTGTCCAAGTATACCCTCCTATCATCTGAGAATACGTAAGACAACTAAGACAAATACTGACCATCGACAACCAACGTGGACAAATCGCTTAAGCCTTGAGAAATGCATCGGAGCATGCACCGAGGTTAATACTTAGTACATACATACACATCACGCCTGGATCCCTGTAGAGGGGTAGCCAGAGATCACGGATTACCATATATCCGGATCCTGACAAACCAGTTTCGCTTTATTCACATTCACATAACTCCTCATACATATATTTTATATGAGTGGATATAATAATATAATAAAATAGAAATCATAGTATATGTGGGTAAAATGGAAGGGTCGTTACTACTTATAACCGTCGAGAGTGTATGAGAGGATGTATGAATGTCAATGAAGCGAAAGTGGTCTGTCAGGATCGGGACAAATGGATCCGTGATCTCTGCCTACCCCTCTACAGGGAATCAGGCGTGATGTGTATGTATGTATGTACTACAAATTCCACTTATTTCCAGGCATTCAACATCACAAAATCAATGCATGCAATTCCTAGTACCTATGTGAAAGTGTGTATCAGAGTTAATGAAGCGAAAGTATACCACGTTGTCAGGATCGCAACAGATGAGGATCCGTGATATGCCTACCCCTCTACAGGGGATCGGTCGTGATGTCTATGTATGTTTAATAGTGTTTGAAACTGACTCAAATGGAACTAGCCCCTTGCTAAGTGCATTATTTACGTTTCGGGTACTAGTCAAAGTATATTTAAGAAATACTTATTATACATATACAGGGTGGCGCATTCAAAACGGTCAGTATGGGAAAGTCTGAAACTATAAGAGATACGAAGATTTGTTCTTAGGAACCATGTCACCGATTTTGATAAAAAGAAAAACTGCATTCATACTTTCTTTGAAAAAACAACTGTATCCAGTACGGGAATCGAACCCGGTTGCTTTGAAAAAATAAATTGGCCCTTTTCACTTTTTCTTTTTAAATATCGATTGTGTAGGTCTTAAGCTGTAAAAGTCTCTATGAAACATGGTGTCAAAAATGAATAAAATGCATTGTTTTTGTATACTTTAGTTTATCATAGTAGGTTTTCTAAGTGACCACCGTTGTTTTCAATACAATATTCAACACGTTTAGGTAACGATCTTACTATTGAATTTTGTATTTTCATGTGGTGAATTTGCGTTACAATTGACTTTATTGCTACTTTTAGGTCTTCAATGGTGTTATAGCTTGTTTTGTAAAATTCATCCTTAACGTAATCCCACAAGAAATTTTCTAATATGGTTTAACACGTCACTTTAAGAGGACTTTTCAATAGATTGTTAGTTTTTGATTACTTTAGATAACAAAACCCCCTCAAAGTATTAATGCAATGCTGATGCCACATGATATGGTGTATGTAACAAGTAGGGAAGTACAAAACTACAAACAGCAATAGTAACAATTTTACATGTCTGTTGAATATTGTTACGGTGTATGTAAACTACTATGATAAACTAAAGTATGCTAAAACAATTCATTTTATTCATTTTCGACACCATGTTTCATAGAGACATTTACAGCTTAAGACCTACACAATCGATATTTAAAAAGAAAAAGTGAAAAGGCCCAATTTATTTTTTCAAAGCAACCGGGTTCGATTCCCGTACTGGATACAGTTGTTTTTTCAAAGAAAGTATGAATGCAGTTTTTCTTTTTATCAAAATCAGTGACATGGTTCCTAAGAACAAATCTTCGTATCTCTTATAGTTTCAGACTTTCCCATACTGACCGTTTTGAATGCGCCACCCTGTATAGCATTATATACATGCATAGCATTATAACCAACGACCAGATTAGAAAATAGCAGAAAAACGTAATTTTCAACTCTGCCTCCATCGGGAAACAAACTCTCGATTATTGTTTAAAAAACTACGTATAATTTGATAATTTGCGAAGCAAAAAAATTCTTCGGGACGAAAAACATTAGTGATCACCAGTAATGACCAAATTTAAGTGAGCTTTTAATCCCGTGCTAGTCTAGAATGTATAAACAATATTAACTAGCTGCCGTTCTTCCCGGCATGTCGTAGAAGCCGATTAAGGAACTAAATATATAAATAGTGCTAAATGGAATTTACTAGGCGATTGGCTAACAACCTGTCACCAATGTGCCATGTGACATCACAACCTAAGAGATATTATATCTCCGAGGTTTTGTCCACCTCGAAAGGGATTCACAGACGTGAATGTATATGTATAAGCCGCCTTTCACTACGTATGTATTACGCATTCTACCCACAGACAAGTCTAGATTTCCTACAATCCTAGTGTTCCCAGTAAACAACAATTAGCTAGGAACGTCGCAGGATATAACCACTTTGAGCTAAGCTGCCTAAGCCCTAGACTAAGACGCTCGGATGCACTGGGATGATAAGTTATGACTTTGAGCTAGATAGAAAACTGAATTAGCAGTTTATTACATGTACGCATATTTCTCTATAGCGGGGTAGGCAGTGATCATGGATCTGTATGTCCCGATTCAAGCAAAATTAACTTTTATTTGAGTTCTAAGAAAAAGCTTGAGTATTCAATTAATGTAATTATTTTACTAATTAAGTTATAGCTTTGTACTAAACAACGGACCAAATCAAAATTGGTATTTATTATATCTATGTATTTTATTACATATATTTACTATAATACAAACGAAAAACTATTTCTTTTATATCCGAACCATAGACATAACGAACACAATAAGGTTTATGTTTGCACAGGATTGAAAAAAGGTTCAAGTCCCTTCATAGGAAGATGTTTTCCTAGTTTCTGTTGACTCTGAACAAATATGTAGTACGAGTATAGTGAGAGAGTATGTGAGGGGAATAAATAATATACGTTTTCCTTTTGCAGTTCTTTGCTAGTTTTGGACGTAGAAAAGGATTTATATGTGCCATTCTTTTCGGCTTTTCGTAGGTCATTTCGTAGTAAGCCATCATTTCTATGGCCACATCGAACCCACGTGTTGACCAGATAGTCAGTACTGAATGTGACAGGTGATAAGCCCTGTCGCCATTTACAAGCACTAACTATTAGCTGTTCGTAGAACAGGCAGTTTTCCTCACGATGTTTTACTTCACCGTAGTATCTGATGCATTTCGTAAATATATTTCTATTACGAAAATGTACATGAAAACTTCATTTCCATTGGTACATACTCAAGAGGGATTAGAACCCTGTACTAATTGGTACAGAATAAAGCCCCAAACAACTGAGCTACGTCAAATCGTGATATAATGCTTCAAAATAATTCGCCTTAAAATATAAGTAAGTCTACAAAACTTAATAAGCAGCGGTTTTCCCTGAAACAATGTCTTAGAAAATTCCATCAGCGGATTGAACTTACGATAGTTAAGATAAAAATGAACTTAAAAGCTCAGCTAAGCTCCTTCTGCGAAATAAAATCCCCAGTTGAAAAGAAAAGCTTAGTCTCAAAATCAGTTTTGAGAAATGAAAATGAGAGGGGATTTGTAAATTACGATCTGGGATTATTGGCTAATCTCCCTTTTATGATACTAATTGACTATAAGGTGCAAATATTCGCTCTAAATATATATAACCAAATTATTATCACATTTATAAAAAATACAGGATTGGCAGAACATCGAAGACAATTTTGATATACGAGTATATAGAACATTAGTGTTAGGTTGCTGGCCTATTGCCCAATAGTTTCCATTTACCTCTAGTCCCTTAGTCGCCTTCTACGCCGCCGGGGGAACGACGACTAGTAAGCATTTTTTTTATGATCTAAACTAGCACCAGACTTCATATCATATGATAATGTTAAAACGTTTGATATAATGTACCTAAGTAGCATAATCTATGCAGACAAATATAAAATTAACGTATTTCTATATTTTTAGATATAAATAGACCCTTGGTAACTATCACTTCTAGTTTACCTTGAGAATTACTATCCGGTTTGAATAAAACTCTCAAGGCGGGTTTGCGCAACGCGAAAAATGGAAGAGCATGTATGAGAAGGTGAATGGGTGTGAGTGAAGCATGCGAGATTTGCCAGATCGTTCCAGATGGCCATTGATAGTCTCGGCCTATCCCCTTAGGGAAGTAGAGGTGTGAATATATGTATATACTCGTATATTTAAATTCCAATCTTACCGAATACACTAAAAGATTGCACAGCCCTATAGTTTTACTCCCCAAACGTGACATAATATAAGTATACATTTATATTTATTGTTCAATTTGTACTCACAAAAACTACATTTATATAATGTCTTAATGCGGTTACAGAAAACTTTATACTCAACGCAGATTTCCTGTTCGAAAAGTTTCTCAACTCAAACAAAGTTATCATTCCTTTACCATTGCTCCGACAACATTGATATGTGTCCTTTATTTATTAGATTACTTAGTTAAGGAAGAAGGTTTTTGCTGAAAATGATAAGATTAGTTTGGTATTTCTAGAGTGATAATTGAAATTTTAGCTTTATTTAGATAATATTGAGTTTTAAGGAAATAATATTCAATTTTAAGTCTCATTATATATATACTTATTCGAATAGCATACAATACAACTTTAAGAATTCTAACAGGTATCATTGAGTCCCTAAAAAATTCTCAGAACTTAGGTTTAGAAGTAAACAGTCAAGAAAGACTATTATATTGTTTAAAATTTAATAGATAATAATCTTAACTGTTTCATTCGACATGCCGAGAAAATACATATTATTTATTATTATTACATTTAGACATATATTTTAGATTTATTCATATCAATATTGAATAAACACAATCCTTTTCTACTTTTTTACCTATAACTTACATTTTACCTTGATATAATAGTTTCATACTAACCATATACCAATATCTACTATCCTTTAAGAGCCAAAGGCCGTCATAGCCATATAATAGTTGTGGCGCATTTCACGCAAGACCGCTCTCTGACAAAATGTTGGGAGCACCAAAGACCCTGGATTTGCCTTGTAAAACAATAATGCACAAAGAAAGCTCCACGGCACACTGCGAGGTAAGAACGGGGAGGAAAATGGAGGTGGTATTTAGATTGTAGAGTCATATATAACAATAATATTATTTAGGACACTATTGTACCAATTGAACTAGCCCCTTGGTAAGCGAGTAAGGATAAGGGTAAGTAATACATACATAATATAATTATATGATATATATAATAGACGACCGAAAAGCAGAAAAAGAAAAGCGTAGTTCTTACTTTACTCTTATCTTCTCCGAAAAATTGATTCCGAGATGTCTCGTTCAGCTGGTTAACCAATCGCGCCACGGAGGTCGTCAAAATGTATTATAAGAAAAGGTAATGCAATTTATCACAGACAGAATTTATCTTGTTGTAGGCATATCCTAGGAAATAGCTAAAGTACCGTGAGGTTAATTTGATTGGCCACTTAACTATTATTACCAATATTAGACAATTATTATGTTTTGGAACCTTTTATTTTTTACCTTATCTTCTGTCTTTTTATTACGGGCATAAAAGAATTTGTAATTTTATTACATAGTCACATAAAGATTCACAACTGGACATCCATAATTCCTTTCTGAGTAGTCTTACGTTTACGTCCATCCTTCCACTTTGGATTAAGATCTATTCAAGAATAGGAGATCAATGACTTTACTTTTTGTACCGTATCTCGAACTCACTTCTTACAAGACAACCTGACGCCATTTTCTAATACACCATAATTATACAAAATGCCACATCCATTCGCTTCTATCCTCCGGGGCGTTTCGGTTGAAAATCCAGCGAAGCAATTTCTGAAAAGAGTGTTCTACTACAGCGGGTGGCTAGGACTTTGTGCCTCGTCACATTGACGGCTCTGCACTTAGGAACAAAGGTATACGGATAGTATGAACCTATATAGATAAATATAGTTAGTCCATACATACATACACATCATTCCTGATTCCCTGTAGAAGGGTAGGGAGAGATCACGGATCCACATTTGTCCCGATCCTGACAGACCACTTTCGCTTCATTGTCACGCATACACATACTCGTACACACTCGGCTGTTATAGGTATTATATAGTTTGTCCGGGACGTAAAAGGAATGTTAACTAGATCCAGTTCATCTTATGTCGTAGGAAGTGACTAGGGTCTAAAGTCTAATGGAATCGATTGGGCAATGGACTGGTAACTTGTTACCTATGTATATTAAATATTCGTATAAATGTAAGAAGGTATAGAGGTATATTAAGCTAAAGCCAACTTGTCAGGAATGGTTATCTGTGATCTCTACCTACCCATCTGCAGGTTAGACGGGCTGCGTTAATACTATCGATAGTATAGTGACATGGAGAATAAATGAATGAATTATTTAAAAAATATGCACATTAATATTTACTTTTAATAATTGTATTTAAATAATAGTGTATCAAATCTAATATTTCAATTTAAATATTTACTATTTACATTCCCCTTTTAGTCAACCAGACTAAATAAAAGGTAACATTTTAATAAGAACTCTATACCTTTGTGTTTGCAAATAACTATCTTTGTTTTATTATTCGCGTATGTATTTATGTATAAAATTACATTCTACACTATACTTACTACCTAAATACACATTCCTACTAGGTATACGAAGTGTGTGTGTATTTGTTATTATTATACATACATAGACATCTCGCCTGATTCCCTGTAGAGGGGTAGGCAGAGATTATGGATCCCCATTTGTCCCGATCCCGACAGACCACTTTCGCTTCATTGACTCTCATACACACTCGGTCATATATACTCCTAATATCACCTTTTTTCAATATAGCGTCTATTTGACTGTTATATGTCTTATTAGGCTAGCCCCTACGTAACCGTATTGTTATTATTATATTTATTTAATTTTATTGAATAATACATTGTTCGTTATTATAAACTTGTAATTAGTACCTCACCGAAAGATTACCTGTTAGGGTGACATACATTTCAGAATTAAATAAATAAATAAAGTCCTTGACCAAATTCAATCCAAAACTATCTTGTTCCGACCCAAAATGAGTGAGAGAGCCAATTTGTCGGTCCAGGGAAAGAATTCTTCATATAACAAGTGGGTGGCTTTGTGACGTATGGTCGAGAGGTCATTTGTCAAATCCTTTGAGCGCTATCGGGCCAATGGGAGATCGTGTGTCGATGGGACGTAGCTTTTGCGAGTTATTATCACTAGTGTATTATATACGAATATACATTGTATATGTGCATTAAAAGTCATGATTTTAATTTAAGTAACTTTAAAAACTGCGCTATTTTAAGGTTTTATGACGGTATAGTCCTTTTGTTTTTACGGTATAATTATTTTCAAATTTAGTACAATATGACTATTAAAAACAGATTATGTTTTAAATGAAACAAATGCCCTTCCGATCGTTTCACTCTCTACAGAAATAACGAACGAGAAATTTATACACATACGATCATCATCGACATTATACATACATTTACGATCGTTCAATATTTTTTTTAATTCTTTTATGTCTCTTGTTAGGGAAAATGTTTCTTTAATTCTTTTTTATTCAACTATTGAAGATCAAGTCGTCTATCGTTTATCAACAAAATCAGCAGCTCAGTGAAAGTTGATATTACAATTATTTATTTTCGGCACCATATTCAGTTAATTGTGATGCCAAACTGGCTAAATATGTTCACTTTGGGATAAGATTTGGATTCTCAACTGAAACGAACGGAAGAACAGGGAAGAGATGAATTGGTGCTTCGACTTCGTTTTCTTCGGTTGTAGCGGCTGGCGGCGTTGACATAACCTTGGCGACGGAATAACAAGAAGTGCAAATGCCATGGCATCAGCGTTTGTACTTTCGCCGACATAACCTTAGTGGCGAATGGCATAATAAATAATTAAAAAAAAAGTTTAAAATGTACGTAAAAATGCTAGGATAAGAGAAACAGAATATTCAAGCAAGTATATTAACTTGACCCTAGCATAAAAAAAACCGCCGATGAAGCTTAAAACTAAACAAGTTCCCTTTTACTTCATTTCTTAAAATCAGAGCTATTAAAACGTAAACTTTTTATTCCTACTACATCTCATTATTGTTAACCACAAAAACTATACAAAAGTTCCAAGAATCATGTTCACTCTCCAAAGAAAGTCTATCTCAATCCGAATAGGTGATTGAAACCTATACCTTATTACTAAATAAATTCACTTACGTGATAAATCAGGTATAGAATGTGACTTTATACAATTTAATAGGATAAAGTATAAGGCGTATTTACTCGAAGTTAATTTAACATGTTAAACACATTTTAACATGTTATGTGGTATCTTTTATGAATCAAGAATTACCTTTTCTACTCGACGTTAAAAATTAACGCGATAAGTCCCGTTTTATTGTTAAATTAATAAAAATCGTAGATCTCTCATAAATATTATATTTAACACAACCGCAATGTCTTAGCAGCATGTCGTAGGAGGCGACTAAGGGAATAGGGGCAAATGTAATAAATATATTATAGAATTGGTTAGTAACCTGTTACCACTGTTTCATATGATATCACAACGCTGATATGCTGAAATGTGACTAAGAAGATGTTTTCTTGGCTTCGAAGTTCTATTTACCTCAAACTGGATAAAGTACGTGAATTTATATGTATATGACTGTAACATATATTCCTTTCGGAATAGTCGGAAACTTGTTTATTTTATACCATGATATGAAATTGAAATTGACATTGAAAACCATTTATTTACAGGGACAATACAATACACAATACAAACACATAATAACTGCACAATTTTAAACATTTAAATAAAAAAAATAAAAAAACAAAAACTAAACAGATGAAAAATAGTAAAACATTTAAAATAAAAAAGATATTGTGTATACTATTGCCACTGTGAAAAGGCCCATATGCTGATTTAAACACTGTATTTTAATTTTCAATGACACTCAATCTACGAAAATTCAACATTTGTTGACCTAACTAACATATCACGATCAATGAATGTCCTTTGACGGATTTACAGAGATGTGTGAATCAATTGCCACAACAGGGTAATTTAGGCTTACACCGAATTTGCTTTCAATCTCATCAGGCCTAACCTGACAAGTGGCTGAAAAATACATTTCTGATATTTCGTCAAAAGTACGAGTATGTATGGTATGTGAAAATGTAGTAAGATCCCAAAACTCCAAACTGTACCATAGTAAGGGTCAGCCCAATAAGACATGAATGACGGCATAATGCAAAAGGGTGACATTAGGACTATTTATAACCACTGAGTATGTTAGTAGTTGAAGCGTTAGTAGTTTGTCAGGATCGGAGGATCAGGGATCCGTGATCTCTACCTACCCCCTCTACGGGAAATCATATCATACGGGGAATGCCTGTGTCATACCAAAAAGAACGGCATCTAGTTAACAATCTTTTTACTTCCCTATCTAGTAAGGGCTTCATATACATTCATATGTGTTCACATATATTCATATTAGAATACTAACGTCCAGACAAACAACACTATTACACCAACTAAACTAGCTCCTTGCTAAGTACATTTAAGACTTGTGTTAACCGTACTAGACAGCATACATACATATACCCTACAGCCCTTTTCCCGTAGTTTCCATTCTATGCTAATGACGTGCTATCTGGCGCGGCGGCCTTTATGCTCCTGCCAATAAATCAAAGTCTATTGCCCAAATTGCTGTGGTGTTTTCAATGCATTTCCCCACTGCATCGGTAATGGATTATGTGTAAAGTATTAGATGGGACTTGACTTATCCTGTGTGGTTCGCGGTGTAATATAAGCTTATTAGTTGTAGATCTTCTCATCATGTCGTAGGAGGTGGCTAAGGGAAGAACAATTGAATGTATTAAACGATAGGTAAGCAAACTGTTACCAATGTTTTACATGACATCAAAGGCTCAGTAGTAATGGTAAATGTGACCTAGAAGATATTATATATTATCGTTTCTACAAAATGTTTCATGTCATTACAATCTTAGTATTAATTCTAAAAGTGACCTGGAAGATATTATCATTTCTACCATATTTTGCCCACCTCAAAAGAGACTAAATAAAATGGCAATATGTGTAAGATATTGATTCTTGTTATTGAGCAAAGTCGAGCGGTAGGGTTGATAGTAATATATAATGATAGAATTGGAAACATTATTCTCAAGGTGAAGAATAAAATAGCATGTATGAGCATGTAATGTTAATGCGTGTGAGAGAGTCGAGAGAGATTCTCAAGATAGTTTAGAGTGATTGATTGTATCTGCCTACCAGGGATGTAAAGACTTGAAAATATGTATGTATAATCAGTGTTAGCAGCAAAGATAGGATTTCCACTGAAGTATCATGTGTAATGGCCCTCATCATAAGATTTAAGCTTAAAAAGGCATAGGATTAACGAAACATAAGCCTATGACTTTTTAGAGTCTTACTTTATCTATCCTTCTATTTCGTAAAAAAATCTTTTAAGAAGCAATATATCCGTGATCCCTACACCTTTACAACAAAACGGGCGTGAGTGTGTGTGTATGTTGTAGCACAAAAGAAGTGTACGTAACGAAAGACCGGTAGTTACATTGTTTTTTAATACCAAGCCAGTACAAGACGTATCTAAATATTAGATTGTTAGCCCATTGAAATTGCGCAAAGTCAATAAACTCATTTACAACTTTGCCGGCTTTACAATAAAGTTGTTTTTCGCGGGAGCTATTTTGATTTGCAAATTTTATTACGCAAAATCGAATAGAATGGATTATTTAAGGGCAGGTGTTGGAATCCGGAATTTGTATGAAAACGTGATTGGCTTATGTATACAGGTGGACATATGTGTCAACATTTCAAGGCTAGACAGAACCTGGGTTTACAAACAAATCGATTATTTTCTTTCAACATTAGCTTAAGTCGAATAGCAAGTGTATATAGTAATAGCTCGGAATCACGGATAGCCCACTATGCAGGGGCTGTATTGGCTCCATTGAAACCGTTCGTCACGTTGTCCTGGAGTGCGGGGCCGTGGCTGAAGAACGGCCTAAAATCCTTGGGAAACCGGGGTCGCTTCGGGAAGCCTGTGAAGACACTAGGCGTCTTCTGCGCTTCTGGCGGATGCTGGGCTGGCTGGAATAGTCAGCGACATCACGCAAAATGGTCCCAGTGGAGACTAATTGCGGAAACCACGGAGCCCTACAAACTAAACTAAAAGTATGTAGTAATAATAACTGATCTGGCGGTGTAGAGTCCTACCCACTGACATTTTAAAGCACATGACTAAAGTAATGTATCACTACTGTTTAAACAGTTTTAAACAGTTTATTTCGCTCATAAAAAATAAAATCAATATAACTTTAACTTAATATGCACTATCCCATCACACAAACCCGGTGACCATTCTAAAAATAAGTGAGGTTTCGAGACATCTTTTCCCTAACATTTATTATGTCCAATCTTTGACTTGATTTCCCTTATTCCCGCGGTTAGAGGCTTATCCGGGAAGATTAGGTGGCCTACTTTTGAATGTATCTGTGATATTATTATTTTATGTATGAAAAGATGTATGAGTGTCAATGAAGCGAAAGTGGTCTGTCAGGATCGAGACAAAAGGGGATCCGTGATCTCTGCCTACAGGAAATCAGGCGTGATGTGTATGTATGTATATTATTATTTTTTGTTACATACAATTACTGGAATAATCTACTTCGACCGGACAGAACTTCGAAGATGAAAAAATCCTTTTTTCAGATCGCGAAGCACTTATAAGGAACATTGGTGATAGGTTGTTAGACCATCGCACAATAGACTCCATTCACTCATAGTCTCTTAGTTAGCTTTTAAGAATATGTTCAAAGCCACTAAAACCAATTCAAATATTAACATTTCTATGTCATTATCAATGAGGTCTCAACTTGATTCAGAATATTTTTCTAAGCTAAATCCTTCAAAATACGAGTAAGTAGTTAAGTAGTAGATAATTAAAATAATAATTAAGACATTTTATTAATTTTCATTTATTATAATATTAAACTAAACGAAACTAAAATGATAAATACAACCCCATTCAAGATTAACCCACTCGACTGCGTGTTGCGTCTCGCAAACCAAAGATAAAAGATATTTATGGCTCAGATTAAATGAACGACGAACAGAAGCTCCCTCTAGTTACCTATTGTGACTATTTGTTGTCAATCTTCAATGTGGACGGTTTATTTTCTCCATTAACTGACAGATAGACGCCATATTGAAAAAGGGTGACGTTAGAAGTACTTATAACCGCCGAGTGTATAAGGTTTATGAGTATCAATGAAGCGAAACAGGGTTGTTACAGATGGGAATCAAATAACTCTGCCTACCCCTCTACAGTGAAATGGGCGTGACGTAGTAGTCGATAAAGAGAGTAAAAATTATCTCTTCTTATTTTAATATGTTAAATTTCACTTCATAATACTGAAATTTCACCATAAACCAAACACATACTTTATGAACCCAAACTACTTTCACTCTACGTTTAGCTATATTTTTTATGAACATTCTAGTATTTTTACGCGCACTTCTTAATTTTCCCTCGCTGAGTACCAAATTATGGCTTTTCAGATCCTTACGTAACTTAAAAACTGTCATACTTTACGAATCACAACTTGAGAAACACAAGTTAAAAAGCTATCTACGTAGCATCTTAATCTGCAAATTAAGTTGGTTTAAAAATATCATTTAAGTTGCAGCCAACGAGATAAAGTAGAACTTTTTAAAATCACATTTCAAGAAGCCATGAGATAAGATGAAACAGTAAAAAGTTTATAATGCACAGACTAAGTTCGAGATATAGATGTGATAAACCGAAATGCTAAATTGAAAACATACAGTTGTTACCAATTTTATTTAAACAGAATTTGTATGTATACCTACTAATAATATTGGAGACACTATTACACCAATTGTAGCCCCTAGTCCCTTGGTTGTTAACTAGTCAAAGTACATTTTTGAAATATATAGATAAATGCATATATAGTATATATATTCAACAACCAGACTGGAAAGCGTAGTCCTTAACTCTGCCGCCATCGGGAATCGACCCCGGGACCTCACAATTAGCGTTCAGGTGGTTAACCAATCGTGCCACGGAGATCGTCAAATATTAGTATGTGTAAAAATTAACTAACTATGTACATGTATTTTTTGTGAAAGATCAATGTTTAAATTATAACAATAAACATCTTAATTTCACTTCATTACGTACACATATATCGATGGCAGCAAAGTGTATAAAGACATCTACAAAAACGCAATTTTACAGGGGAGCGAAAAACGTGAAAAAACGGTGTATTTTCTAAACCATACATACAATGTTTATGAAATTTTCAGGAATGGTATTTAATATTAATATTTATTAAATATTATTGAAAAATCATTATATTTGTTTATAGTTTTTGAAATACGGTACTTGTTTTTTTTTACGCTGTATTATAGAATCAAGCAATAAAGACAACTGACTGATGTCTCTATTTACTTTGTAAAATTAAATAAACTTTTTAATACAAAATAAACACGTTATTTGCAATAAAAACCATAAACATATGTATAAAAACTAATTAAACAAATAAATTATATATCTTCGTAAAGACAAAATAATATTTTCTAGCCAAATAATGCAGATGTCTTTAGTAACACTGGAATGTTTAAGCACGTCTTTATCTACTTCATACTAATATACATAAAACTTAAGAAATATTATTATGTAATTACAATCATTTACCTGTAAAATCAAATATATTATTGAGATTCAGTTAAAGTATGGCATTCCTATTTATTTTAATTGTTTTAGTGCTACATTAGGGGTTTTTTTCGTTAACTTAAACTTTAATTAGAACTATATTTGATTATAGTTTTTATTTTCATACATTACATTAAGTATCTTTCTTATTCACGTAGAAAACAAAATAAAAATTTGAATGTAAGTAAACGAAAATGTATGAAATAAAATAGTCTAGTAAGTCTTCTCATTTTGTCTTAATCACGAAGTAGGTTGAATAGGAACTATTCATCAGTGTCGTCTCCTTCATCACCTAGACCATGTTTTAACTCCTTAAAGAAGTTGTGATCAGATGGTGGGATTAGATTTTGCAAACACAAAGACATAATCATTGTACTTAGCAGTCGTGATTGATATTCCTGCATAAGAATTTGAGAGTTCCAATGGAATGGTTTCATTCTGCTGAGACCGTGCCTTTTTTGCAACATTCAATGATCATAGACATTTCATCTAAAAATCTAAATCGTAATTTTAAGATATCATGTCCGACTTATGAGGTTCTACCAATGTTTCGCGTACACCAAGTCCTGGGTTTTTTAATTATGTGTAGGTACTGTTCAAGAAACTTTTGAAGTTCAGAATTTCGTTTTAGCTCACTTCAACAACTGCATAGGGTTCATTATTGTGTTTACTCCAGCAAACGCAGGTGTACCATTCTAGTGACAGAAAATCTGTTTAGTTTTAGAAAATTAATGCATGGACTCTGTCTCCTTCTTGTTATGTATGACCTTTTTCTAAAAAGCGATGGCAAATACGAATATGTAAGGTAATGAGTGCTGGTATGGCAGAAGAATCATGAAAGTAAAATTATTGTGGTAAAGATGAGGAACCTCAGGAGAGTGTGTAATGTTAGGTTCTGTTAAAGGCTACGGTATATTGTGATGCGTGAACGTTGTGCTATGAAAGAAGATTTAGAGATAGGTATGTTTAAGTGGTTTGATGTATGGATGGATTAAACGAGGATTATTAAAAGAATCTATAAAGCCAAAGTGGAAGGTAGATTCGGACGGGAGAGGCCGCGTAGAACTTATTGAGATCAAATTGGAGACATTCTTGTCAAGGTGGGTGTACGTAGTGTGAAGAACAGTAGAGCATGTATGATAAGGTTAATGGGTGTGAGTGAAGCAAGAGATATTTTGTCAGAAACCTTTCAGATGCGGATCGATTGTCTATGACAATTCGAAAACACAAACTTATAGAAAAACAATACGGTTCCGGTTCAGACCACCGTAGCTATCTGACCATAAGTGCATATCTTCTAGCCCCTTTTCAGCTTTCCTTCTAATGTAATCGTAAAGGCAATTGACAACTTCGTTGGAACCCCTTTTTGCCACAGTTTCATCTTTAGCAAATTGCTTTTATCAGACCCTAATCGAAGATGGTGAAGTTGTATATTGATAATTTTTTTTAAGTAAAAAGACTGGGGATAGCGTATGGGTGAGCAGAATAAACGACCAGCTTCAACTTGCCTCATCTGCTGGGGAGTTGCAGGAAATGCTCACGTGTGTGGATCATGCACTTAAGATGAGAGGTATGAAGCGAAAGTTATGACAATAGAAAGGAACGGAAGGACATTGTAAAGTTGAAATTGATAAGGAGATTGTGGAGCTAGTGAATGACTTTGTATAACAGGGATGCCTTTTTACAAGGGGTGGTACTATCTATGAACTTGCGAGCATGAAGATATGTATGGATGTAAATGTAAATATGGGGTGGACAGAACCTTGGAGGCATAATAATACCTCATTGCTAGCCCATCGCCCAAAAGATTCCATTGAATCACGGCACCTAATTAGCATTATAACGTCACAGACTTGAACGGGACGGGTACGTTTCTACGACGTAAAATATAATAATATAGTATCTTTTATGTAGGGATTGTGTTTCAATTTCTTCTAGGATGCCCTCTTATTGTATAAGAGCTTTCTCGGTATCTGAATTAACTGAAAAAATAAATTCCGTTCAAAATAATTGTTTGAAGTGGTTGTAAATAGAGACATCTGAGTAGTATAGTCCGCAGTAAATAATGACACCTGCCAGATATCTGCATTTACACCGTAATAACCTCAAGTTTTGAATTAGTCTAAATAAGAACGAAATCAACATCGAATAAAGTAAAACGTATTAAAAGTTATTAAAATATATTTAAAATAAATGTATTACATGAACTTGTTCTTTCCATAGTTTCTGTTTTATTAATTTGTTATACCGGTGCTGTCGTTAATTTCTTTCTGCACGCCTTTTTTGTCATGTTTAAGAGTATTTTGTTCCTTGTCACACTCATTTTTTCTTCTTTTTAATATAAAATCATCTAGTTTCATGTGCAATTTAAGAAAATTATTTTTAAATTATTTTTTTTCTGTAAAACATAACCTGTCCGCGCAAGAACATGACAACTGCCACTTGTTCTTGTTTACGCCAGATTACGGGGCGCAAACTCCCGCGCAATTACGGACATAGTTACATGTCACTGTTTACGTTGCTTGTTTTAAAAAAAGGAGGGTATATATCTTTAATTACTTCCGAAAAAAACCACAATAATAGGAAATTTTATAATTTTGTTTCGTGAAACGTTAGATATTGATATAATATGCTATTTTCTATAAAAAAAACATTTTGTAAAAATTGCAGTTGTCCGTAATTACTTTGCTGCCATCGATATATTCACGCCTAACTAACTGGATAAACAGAGACTATCGACTATCCTACCAAATCTCTCTTGCTTCACTCATACCCATTTACCTTCTCATACATGCTGTTCTGTTCTTCACGCTGCGTACACCCGCCTTGAGAAAATTGTCATAATTTGATCAAAAATATCTATGATTATTCAATAATATATGCGTAATAACGAAACTGCTAAAACTACATTTTATTTTAAATTTAAGTCTAGTTTAGAATCTCGTCTATTCTACTCTTAATCTGTGAACCGACGATAGTTTTTCAGACCATTATTCTCAGATAATATCCGCAGTTTGGGCTAACTTTTTCCGTTAAAGATTTATTTCTCAGCCATGTTCGCGAGTTGGAGAATTAATCCTTTGTTTGTTTCAGCCACTGCTTTGGAGTTTTAACGGATTTTTCAAATAAGTTCCTTTTTTTAGAACTACTATTATTAAAGGGGAAACTCTTATTGAGCATGAAACTCTTTATGAGATTGAGCATGTACTAATGGAAATGAAGTTTAATGAATTTCTATGTACATTTTCGTAATAAAAACACATTTACAAAATGCATCGAATTATACGGTGAGGGAAAACATCGTGAGGAAACCTACCTGTTCGTCGAACAGGCAATAGTGCTTGTAAATGACGACATGGCTGACCACCTGTCACATTGAGGACTGACTATCTGGTTAACACGTGGGTTCGAGGTGTCCATAGAATTACTACCTTCGCAATTGCGGAGATGGAAATCTGAACCTCTGACTACCTCGCAAGTTAATGGTCGTGAATGCGTTTGTCTTTTTATCTTAATAAATTACAGGCGACATTACGCTTTGCCACTTGAGTAAACACACTCACTTTTTATTGTGGCTGGGTAGTCAGGAGCAAAAATCCCGGGTCACGACCATTAACCCATGTGGGGTAGTCAGAAAATTATGGCCACCATGGTTCAGGCAGTCTATGGCCACCTAAAATCTACGTGTTGCCAAATAGTCAATACTCAACGTGATAGGTAATAAACAATACAATTCATATATATTCACCAACTATTACCTATCCCAAAGGATATCTAGTTTGCTCACCGTTGTGTCATATCATGGTAATTGGTAGATACATTCTGCGATAGGTGGTTATGTGTTGATGCATAACCAAAATGTCAAGGATAGTTTAAATACCTCTCTACAGGTAATCAGACGCGATGAGTATGTATGTATGTCATTTGATTCTTTTCGAGGTTGATATCACATCGTAGACATTATGGTAACAAAATCTTCGAGGTCATCGACAGCATTACATTTGGGTAGTCATAGTATCTATATAGAACATTCTAGATAAGTTTCTGGATCCCTAGTTCCTTAGTCGCCTCTTACGCCATACACACAGCTAGTAAGGATTATATTAACATCAGAGACTAGCTCAAGACAAATCATATAATTGATATTATATCTACTTTAAACTATAAATACACATCACGTTACGTATTCATTTTAAATAAAGTGTTTCTTAATATACATACATTTATTCACGCTTCTACGTCCACAACGGGATAGGCAAAGACTATAACCACCTAGAACAATCCTGACATATCTCTCTCGCTTCACCCACACTCATTAACCTTCTCATACGCGCTCTTCTAAATATAGTACTAAATCAATTCTCTATCTGGCCTTAAGCCTATTAAAACACGTCAGTATTATTAATAGCACGGACCCAATAGAACTTATAAATAAAATCAATTAGGTCTGACCTTCACATATAAGCTTTACGATCTTGTTTTCTTTACAGTGTAGTCAGTGGTTTTTAGAATGCGATTAGAAAGTGAAATAAAGTCTGTAATTGTAATTTTGAAATCATTTATGATAATTTGTCTTTTTATTTTGTGTCTTTTTAGTTTTACTCATTTATTTGAAATACAGTATTAAAAATTTTGTTTTTGGCATATAGAATATATCTTATTTTTAATCAGTTCATATTTACTTTACTATATTTTAATCCTTGATATACCATTAAAAATCACCTGTCAGTAAATATTTTTCATCACATTATCAACAATAACTCTTACATTTCATTCCTTCGAAAAAGTAAAAATATTGAACAATTCTGATGTTAGATGTACCTATAACTGCCGAGTGTGCATGAGGAGGTGTATAAACGTCAATGAAGTTGTACTGGTTTGTAAGGTTAAAGACAAATTGGCATCCGTGATTTATGCTTACCCCTCTATAAAGAAATAAACGTGATGTTGATGTGTATGTATGTATTTATTTCTTTCCTTCCGAATACGACTACGAATAAAAATATCCGCCCATACTACGGATGTGTAGTCCTAGTAAATTCGCAACAATAGTTCACCACCTGTTGCTACGACGTTCCGAGCTAGCAGAAAGGCTTTCGAGGATTACCCTCAACATCTAGGGCTTACGGAAACCCAGGCTTTATCTTTGGCTAAACCGTAGTTCAGGCGACTAATGCTACGGTTGTTGCTACGACATTCTCGGTAACCTTTGTTAGTTTTATTTATGATTTTAAGGTTTTTTATGAAGGTAATAAAGTTACGAGTATGTTAATTTATACAGATAAACAACATTTTTATTTGGTACTTTGATTCGTAAATAGAATACTGATTGGCTGGATCCAGGTATATCATAGGAGGCTACCAAGGGACTAGGGTTTATTGGAATATAATAGGCTATAATGCCAATACCACGAAATTATGTCAAAGTTTAAAGTTGAGTAGCTATGTGATGCGTTAGAGATACTACCACTTTTCAAGAGATGTTAAAATAAGAATGGTTTGAGATAAACATTATAGAGTAAAGAAAAAGTACGAACAATTTTTTATAACAAAATTCAACTATATCTCGTTGACTCTTAGGTATTCTGTATTAATTATGATAGAAATAGACGCCTTTACATCGTTTAAAAACTAGCAGCTACTAGCAGTTATTTTATTTTAAGCACAACAAAAAATTGCAAAAGTACATTGTTAAACAACTATTATTAAATCAATCAAGAAATAATGAGAAATATGAACTGAACATGTACTCATACTCGTCGTATTTCTAAAGTAATATTTTTTTACATTAATTATTATTCAAAGTATACGTATTTACTCCTAAGCCTTCTTTTATAATATTGCTTCACGACTTTTGTATACACACTACATTTTATTGTGGCGGGGTAGTCAGAAAATTGAGTGCCCATCTCCGAAATTTCAAAAATATTTTAGGGTCTCTCAAAGCCTAGATATACAGCACCCAACGTGATAAGTAGTGAACCGAATCACAGTGTATAGGCACTGTCTATAACCTATCCCGAGGGAGAAGCAGGTTTCCTCACGATGTTATCTTACGTTACATTTGTTTTAAAATTAGTTATAGCCCGTATTTCACTAGGTAGACTATTATATCGCCTTTCTAACTATAATCCTATTAGAATTATACACCCAACACGGACTCGGTATTAAAGTGCTAATTAAACCTGAATGCACCGTAGTTTCTCGTATCCTTCATACACATATACACACATACCCTGCAATGTTATAACCTCATTTATATAATATATATAAAAGCATACATACATATACTTTCATGTCATTTAATCCCTTTCGCCGTGCATGGAATCATGGAGATATAATATCTCTTAGGTCACTTTTTAGCATAAATATTATAATAGCAATAATAATTGGGAAACTATCACACCAATCAAACTAGCCCCTTGGTAAGTTCATTTAAAAACTTGTGTTAAGGGTACTAGTCAACGTATATTTAAGAAAATATACTTATTATTTATAAATAAATACTTATATAAGCATATATAATTAACTATCAGACTAGAAAGCAGAAGAAAAGCGTAATTCTTAACCTTCACCGGGAATCGAGCCTGGGACCTTTCGAGTACCGTTCAAGTGGTTAACCGATCGCACCTGGGAGGTCATCGAATCGTAAATATTGTGGTTGCAATGTCGTAATGGAACATTGATGATAGGTTGCTAGATCATCACCCAATCGATTACATTTACCTGAAAAAACGGTAGTTAGCATTCTTTTAACATCACAGACTAGCAAGGGAACATTTATAATAATACACATACATAGACACACACTGTAATATTCTTTATGTTACGACCACATTTTCATACACATATTACACACACATACACATTTTCACATACACTGCAATGTTCTTTATGGTCCGTCCGTTAATAACTTACTTAACTCAACTTAACGTTCACCGCGAGAGCTTCATAACCGCTTTATATTCATTAATAGAAACTCTTACTCGTTTTGTGGTGGAAATAGTGTTAAAGTTTAGTGTGTAAAATCTTTTAGAGTGATGGGTTGGAAACCTTTTTTCTAGGGTCTGTTAAAACGGAATTTAAATGATGAATTTGAACCATGTTTCTCTTCTTTTGGATTCCTGGGACGGAAATATCTTATAAGAGTTCAGTTCAATAAAATACTTTAAAATTTAAAAACAAATAAATTTATATAAAGTATTTTGAGCTCGCTATTCTTCGATAATATCTATAACATACAGAATAACTTCAGAATATCAAGCAAGAGATTTCAAAGTCTATTTTATTGATTACACCAAAGTTGTTCATCAAACACACTTTATCGGTATATATAGATATTCAAAATTATATATATCCATAAAACTTAACTATGTACGAGTACATCTAGTCCGTACTTATATCTCCACAGTCGACTATAACAGGTACTACAAAATCTTGACTATTGTGCCTGTTTCGAGCAAATAGTCCGCCTCTTCAGTTGCCTATCTCGCCACTGCTGACTTCATCACCCTTCAGAATTGTGCATAAACCTGACGAACCATTGTTCGCAGCTTTGTCATAAAGGTAGAGCAGTTGACAATTGGGATTGTAAATGACGGTGTTTGAATTTTAATTAATAAAAGGCGTTACCTAACATGTATGTAAATATCAAGTTAGAGGCAAAGTTTAAGCAAAATATAAGAGAAATATATAGAGAATATAAGAAGTAGGGGGGAGAGATGATTGATTTTTTATAAATAGATATTTCAAAGTACCTTAGTTAATTTTTTTTTATTTTAACATACATCTAAAAAAGACAAGTACATTCATGGATCTATTTTATATATGTAATATTTGAAATTGGTCGACAATTTATTCTTGATAAATTACTATTGATAATCATGGTACTCAAAGAATAAATATATTCGAAAATTTACGAATTCAAAGCAATATCAAACGTATTAACCAAACATATAGCAAATCTAAATAAGGTATCATAACTTCTCTCCCTAACAGCATACTTCACCAAAATCAAAATCTAACAAAAGCAATCTTTTCGTCTGTAACTGAAACCTATGCAAAACTTGTTAACTTCAAATGTCAACTTTGAGGAAGCACTTGAATGTAGCGACACCAATTTGCCATTTACAGATCCTTATCTCAAACCTATCACTTTCAGGGCTCACTCTCTACAGAGAGAAAGACCTTAACCTAGTTGGAATAAGGTTGAAACTGCTCTGACAATGTCAAATTCAGGTATCGCTTTGATAGTAGTAATTGAAATGGGATTCTGTGTCAAAGGTCCTAAGATTGATATTGCTATGCATATTGGGTTTTGTCTCTAATTGCTGTTTTGAAAATGGAACGTTAAAATAGCGTATACCGCAGTCAGATCGACTGTAAATACACAGGGTATAAATACATGTATATTGCGGATGTTTTCCTGGACAGGGTATACAGTAGTGTTGTTACAAAGGAAATATATTTTTATTTTACGCATTATTGAATTGTCTTTCTTTTTAGGGTAGCTAGAGGTCCAATGACATTAACATTGTACAAATATTGTTTTACATTTACTTTAATTAGGTGGTGTATTAATGTCAGGGCGTACACAATAGGTTAGTCAGGATCTGAGAAAATGAGATGACTAACTCAAAAACCCTGAAAATGAAAATGATTTTAGAAACGTCTTTAATTTTAAATCTCAGTCCTAACAGGCTTTACTAACAAATTATTCAATCTAAAGCCTGCACATAAATCAAGATAGTTTGGCGAGTGTAATGAATTTTAATAAAACATAAAATTTAGGGGCTGAGCTTATTCGGGCGAATTTACACCGAAATGGTTTCGCTAGATTATCTCGGGAGTTATGACCGAAAATAAACTATTGCTATCGCAGCCTCATTGCATATTCAGTATGCGAAGTGACTTTGACCGACCGCGCGCAAGTGGGACTGAGCGCAGAATAAGTGCCGAAAAGATTGTATTTAAATTTTTTTTTTGTTTCGTGTTGTGTTTTTTTGGATATGTAAAATTTTGTAATATGTAAGCAATTTAAAAAAGATTTTCACTTAGACGAAGCAATAATATCGGTAGAAAACCTTACTATTTATGTAGCCTATTCTGTTTATTCTGATTTTATGAAATAGGCATTAATTAGTTGTGTATTTTAAGAAAAAGACGATAAGAGCACTCTCAATAAGCCTCCTTTGTCTACCTGCTATTAATAAACATTTTCCAGCTTTAGTATTTTGGTAATGGACTCAAGTTTACCTAGCTCCCGCTTAACTTTTGATAAAAATATGCTACAAACATAAGGATATCCCAGACTCAACAGGATTAGGTCTGTTTTATCTATAAACTAATATTATAAAGCTGAAGAGTTTGTTTGCTTGAACGCGCTAATCTCAGGAACTACTGGATCGAATTCAAAAATTATTTTTGAGTCAGATAGACCATTTATAGAGGAAGGCTCTATACTCTATTTAGGCTTCATAACATTACCCTGCTACTAATAGGAGCGAAGAAAATAATATAAAAATCTAATTATAATTACAGTGCCATCTATGTTTCATGTAATCAAAACTTCTGAAAAAATAAAAATGTGGCAAACTATTTGATATTGCTTGTTTTCAATAATTTTATTTATATTTCTAAAAACAAATTGAACATGATGAAGAGAAATGAAATTTTTGGATCTCCCTAAGTATAAAAGACTTTACACAAAAGCATAAAATATACATATATTTACATCCATGCCTTTTTATGCCACCAGTACTTGAAACGCGACCCGGCCAAGATAACCCGTGATAAGGCCAACGCAGAGATGGGAACTAAATTGCGAATGTGATTAGTTTGACAACCGCCTTTCTCGTCGCACCTCTTTGGTCCCACTAACAAAAATGTAAACAAAATGGCCGACTCGTGAATGAGTTTTGGGGGGAAATCGTACGCATTTTATGTAAATATTGTATATCAAATTGTAAATAGTGACTTAGATTGAAAAGGGCATGCTTCGATGGTTTGGACATGTTATGCGGATGAATTATAGCGATTGACAAAAGGAATATATATGAGTGAAGAGGAAAGGCGGTTACGTAGGGGCCAGCCCAATAAGACATATAATAGTCAGATAGACGCTGTATTGAAAAAGGGTGACGTTAGGAGTACCTATAACCGCCCAGTGTGTATGAGAACATGTATGAGTGTCAATGAATCGAAAGGGGTCTGTCAGGATCGGGACACAGGAAATCAGGCGTGATGTGTATGTATGTAAAGAAGATGGGTGAACAAAACATATTATGTAGTTGTGTAAAAATTGGAGTCGTATGTTTTGGATAGGGTAATTCAACGATTACATAACCAAAGTCAATAGGAAATATTATAACGTTATAACAATAAAAAACTTAACATCACGTACAATTCATGCAGTATTTTAACGCCTCAACTTCTCTAAGTGAAATATGCATGACTACAGATTGCAACCTGGAACGATGACAAATCTCTCTTGCTTCACTCTCACCCATTAACCTTCTCATACACGCTCTTCTGTTCTTGACGCTGCGCACACCATAAGAAATATGTTTTTAATTTGATCGGCATATGTTCTTCGCGTCCCCGTCCAACTCTACCTTCGGCTCTATAAGTTAGTTATATAGGTGATTGTACGTGTATGTATTTTTCTAATTCCACCATCCTAACAAATGAGCATCACGTTTGTTAGACCCTCAGCCGAGACAAGACGGATGCCATTGATTAGGGCCCGACGGGTACTAATGCTGCTACGGAGATCTTTTGGGGACAAAGGTCGCAGACGGATCCTAGAGAAATCAAAGTATAGCATTCATTTGTTAGTCTAGTTTATAACGAGACGTAAGAATGAATTTTAGTTGATAGAATGCTTCGGTGAGGAAACCCACCTGTTCCCCGTACAGGTAAAAGTCAGTCCTTGTAAATGGCGACATGGCTTACCACCTGTCACATTGAGTACTGACTATCTGGTCAACACTTGGGGTCAAGGTGGCCATAAAATAACTGCCTTTGCAATCGGGGAGATGATAACCTGAAATTCTGACTACCGTGGATGGTCGTGAACGCGTTTGTCTTTTTAGTTGTCTAGTCTAGTTGCCTATTTTATTGGCATGTCGCAGGAGGTGACTTAAAGAGTATATATCAGTATCCCTAAGTGTAAATAGAATGATTGTTGTGTCCGAATCTCTGCCATCCACTGTGAAAATCCGTTAATATACTTTAGGATGGATGAGTAATAATAAGCTCTTTTATAAGGCAACATATAATACTAACGTTGGGTACTTATTTCTTTGTGCGCAAATCTATAATGACCGACTTTATGGAGATGGGTACGTGAACCTGTTAAAATTTTAAAAAGAAATATTGAACATTATTAATCTTTAACATAATTTTAAAAATGAATGTTAACAAACATCAGGGTGTAATATTTAGAATAGGTTTTAAGTAACCAACGTCACTGAAGCGATTAAAGATGAAGACATAAATACGAGTATATTGAATGACCGCCATTCAATATATTTATGTCTACTGAAAGAGTAAACACTGTAAGAGCCAAGATAAGTTTACACATATTATATCTATATATAATATATCCACATATTTTGAGTATGATTAAATGCTCTAATTAGCGTCCTAATTAGTCCGCAGAACAACTGCTAAGTAGCATCATTTACAGCGACTGAAGAGATCAAAATTTCACTCGACATGTGGTTCTCTCATTAAGCTTTAAATAGGGTGTTATGACGTCAAATGATACTTCCTCAATTTGTTCTAAGTCAGAAACTCCAACTTAATATATTTGTATTAATTAAAGGTATAAATTTATATGTATTATATGTATAAATAAATAATTATGTCCCCGTGCTAGTTTGGGATGAAAAAGCTAGCTAAAAAACCAGCTGCTGTCCATCCCGACATGACGTAGGAAGCGACTAAGGCACTACAGTTCAATAATATGTGTTCGGCGATGAGCTAGCAACCAGTTACTAATGTTCTATATAACTGTCCACCCCGAAAGGGCCGTAAATAAAATATGTTTGTAAAATTATTTATGTTTTTATAATTATATCCCTTTTTCTTCATCAATAACATGCACTGACGATATCTTGTGACAAGTTATTGTTGTGTATCTTTTTTTTTCAGAAACTTCTGTATAACTAACTTACTACGAAATATGACTTGACTGGTTTGAACGCTCGAGCTCCGTAAAGAATCAACAAGTAGCTCCAGTTATTAAATACAACTTAAATAAAAGGTACTGATATATTTATTATAATCTTATGTATGTTACTGATGTTCTCATGACTACTTTCATTTTATTCATACATTCATATATAACTTGCTCGTGTCAATATGTGGCATTAAATATAGCACATTAGTCTTTAGGATAGGAACCAACTTCTATAAAATATAATATATCATAAAAAACACAAAATTCCATACTGGGACATAAAAAGACTACTAACTAGTTGCCGTTCTTCCCGACATGTCGTAGTACGCGACTAAGGGACTAAGGGTTAATGGAATCTATCGGGCTATGGGCTAGGAATCTGTCACTAATCATCCATTATGGATTCACAACCATAATATTCATGGGTTTATAGATGTCTGTTTAAAAGATAACATGAAAGTGATATAAAACCCTGAACATTTTATGTTTGTATAGCTAAATAACCTTGGTCACCTTTTGCGAAATTGGTAATAAAAGTTACATGAGGCACCAGGTAGCGCACAATTTCAAAGGAAACTTTGACGTTTTGTCATTACAATTTTCGCGTTCTTTCCTTGACATCTGTTTTAATTTCAAACTTTTGTAATTAGGACGGAATAACTTAATTTCGTTTCCAAATGGAAAAAACAGGAAAATGCTACTTTTCGGGAAAACTTTTGGCGTTTCGAAATGATTGCTTTTTATTATTTTGTTTTAATGTCGAATGATATGTCCCATTTGTTATTTCTTACTCAAGCAACCAAGGCACGATTAATCAAAGATACGAGACGAGTATTTCTATGATTATATAATGTATTATGAATTAAATCTGAACAAAATCTTATGTATTTTGGCTGGGTTGGGCTAAAAATCCCTGGAGTTTCTTATTGGTTCTTTTCCAAGCTAAGGCTCCCGTACCAACGGTAGAGTCATAGTTGTAAGACAACCAGTGCCACTAAATATACATATTTGAACGTTCATTGAATATACTATTACTGTACTTATATTGAATAGAAAAAACTAAAATTAAAATTTTTTATGCTTTTGTATTTATAATTTTTGAATTAGTATTGAGGTATATTTATAAACTAGTCTGGAATTTAAAACATAACTGTGTGAAAACTAAATTCAACATAACTAAACAAGACTAAAAATCTCAATGTACGTACCACTTAATAATCACCTCAATCTCATAAGCAATTCGTAAAAAACCTAAAAAACAAAAACCTTTATTCCTGTAACATTAAAACTGAAATCAGTTCTCCACACCAAGACTTGGCAATTCAAATATCGAATTATTTCAAGTGTTCCTCCCCCGGTATTCCAGTCACAAATCCAAATAAATCCCCACAAATCAAGTGGGCTGACAGATGGAGCCTCTGTGCCCGGATCAGACAACGAACTACCTGTTCCAGCCATTCATCTTGATAAAGATAAGGCGCCCCACGCTTCGGCTTGTATTAACCTATTTATCGAATCAGTGTCTATTGGGCGTCTTATTATTC